>CM076902.1:9050568-9137345 GCA_039519145.1 Kokia cookei | reverse complement strand
CGTACCTCCGCAGGTTCGTCAAAAAGAATTCCCATGATTCCATATCTTTTTTGTCCACAATAACAAATGTTATCGGGAGCACGTTCTGGTTTTCATCTTGAGCCACCGTAATTAGTAGAATCTGCGTATATTTTTCGTATAGCCAGGTCTCATCTACTTGGATAAATGGCTTGCAGTGAGGAAATGCTCTAACACAAGGATCAAACATCCAAAATATATACTGGAAAATTCTTTTTCCCGGTTGTAAGTTGTTATCCGCACCATAGTAAAGTCGTGTCACCAACTCAATAGTAGTCCCGGGCACGTATTGTCGCATTGTGGCTATCCACCCTTGCAGTTCATTGTATGATGCATCTCAATCACCGAACAACTGTTCCATTGCCATCTGTTTCGTAATTCATGCTTTTCGATATGAAACTCGATAATGGAATCGTGTTTGCATCTCGACAATCAGTGTAGAAACTTTGATGGTCGGATCGTCCTTTACCATTGGCATGATATGTGTGCAGATAGTTCTGGAATCGAGTTTCCGGTGATCTTCTGACAAACGTGTTGAGCTGCATGTGTGAGGCCCAACAAATTTTCTTATCTCCCACTTTTGCGACTTCTGGATAAATGCATTGCAGCCTTCTGTCCAACACTCTTCAATATATAATGTCGGTTTAGACACGACGACTTTATAGTCCACTGACAAATTCATGCAATACCGCTTAATGGCAAATACGCACTCTTCCTTCGAGTCAAACCTTTGACCCACGAACAACTGTTCAGGTTCTGGTGTAAGTGTCAATCGGTGAGCAGGGATTATATCAGGGTACTCTTTGAAATCGGCTGCATATGCCGTATCAGGGTCTATAAGTGACATGTGTGCCCTAGTAAGATAATTGTGCATCACAATACGTCGACCATCCGAGAACTCGTCATTCGGGCTTTCCTCGTCGATATCATCCGAGCCCTCGTCCATGTCGGGATCACTATCAATATCGTTCTCGTGATCAGAAGGATCACTACTATCATATCCATCATCACCATCCGCATCATTATCGGGTGCAACATTAAGATCGATATTGATTCCACTGATCCCGCGAGCTACAAATTGATTATCAATGTAGGATGTCGAAGCCATCATACTTAATGGAGTGGGATCTTCAGCTCTCTCAACATCAGTTAGCTCAGCAAATAACTGAATCGGTGCATTTTCATTACTTTGATTCCCACAATAAAGAGCGATCATTGTCTCAACATCTTCATCGTCTATGAGTTCCATCTCGGTAAATTTGATAGGATCTGTTGAAACCGGAAACTTATAGAAAAGTTTTGAGATCCTTCTCCCATAACGTCTAACAATTCTTTCACTAATCTTTGTCTTCATATTATCCACTGAGACATTTTTACTAAATCTCATTGCTAGTTGTTGACGACATTCAAATACACATCCAATTGTTGTTGTCAAAATTTTCCCATCGAAATAAATGCATACGAAAAATTGATTCTTCATCTGTTAAAAGAAATAAATAAGATTTTTTACACAAATAATATAAAAAAATTATTTATCATAAATAGAATTACAGTTAAAATTTTCTGCTAATATTTTGTTTCCTTTTCTTCTTCAAAAATTTTGCTTTCTTTCCTTCTTCAAAAATTTGCTGTTAAAATTTGCTTCTCTTCTTTTCTTCTTTTACTCAATAATTTGTATTTAAGCTGATCTGATGGGAGGTTTAAATAGTTTTGACGAAGGCACTACTAGTGTCGCCTGTCAGGTAGGCACCACACTTTGTATCACTTCTGTATTTAAATACTGGATTTATATTTTACCGGGTGTTGTTTAATATTAAACAAATAAAATAATTATTGTGTCAGACATCAACAGTGATGCCGCATACCCAAATGGCATCACTCACTCAAGTGTATCATTTTGGTAAATAATAGAGAGAATATATTATTTTGATATATAATATTTTTTTGTATTATTTTAATAAAAAACCCGTTTTTTATAAAAAAAAAATATTAATTTCTCTATTTTTATTAAAAAAGATATTAATTTTTTTAAATCACCGTATATAAAAAATTGGGATGAGGAATTTGCTCACCCCCCGCAATGCGAAAAGATTCGTCTGGCTATGAATATATATCGCACATCAAATCACCGAGAAAAAAAATGTGTGGCACATCAAATCAGTTGCACCATTATAATGTCACTATCACATGGCAAGGCAAGCATGCACATTTGTAGTCAAAAAGTGACTCCCCATTATCTATACTTTTACAGGATTTTTTATGAATATATTTTTTAATTTAAATTCTCATATTTATAATGTAATATTTTTATTAAGTTGAAATTTGTTGACAAATTAGTTACTTTTTATAAACATTATTTGCACACGTCATTAAAAATTAATTATATATTAATATAAATTCAAAATTTATAATTTCATTATTTTATGGGGTTGTTATAAATTATTGAGAGTATAATGTATTAATTTCTAATTTCATTATTTTTAAAGGGGCAGAACAGAAATTGTCTTCATTATTTACTTATGATTTCATCATTTGTAGGGAGATTAAATTGCAAGTTTCCTATTATTCAACCGTCTTCCTTCTCATTCAAATAGTCAAGCACACCTGCATTGAACTGAGTAACATTCTCAGTAATATTTTGAGCCTTTTGCCAAGGAGTACAGAAGATGTATGATGGAGACGTAACAGCATGACTCTATACGGCCTCGTTTTTCTCCCACTAAAGACGCCAACGTATCATACAAATGCCTTAAACCAATCAACAAACGAAGAGTCACAAACCCATTGAAGAGCTATAGGACATGAAAGCAAGAGATGAGAAGTGCCCTCATGTTTAAATAAAGTGTAATAGGTTAAGGACCTTTTTGTATATATACTCATTGGGTAGAATTTAGTAGCTGTCATGGTAGTTCTGCCTTCTATTCAGTTTGGAATGTTATTTTGTTTTCGTTATCCATAATAGCGTTTTGTCTCCTCACCAAAAAATTATTGCTTTAAATTTCTTTGCTTCAGAATATAGTCACACAATTGATTGGTTGGAGTAGCTTTCCTCGATAAATGTGTTCTCTATACTCTTGTATTTATCAATCGCATAATAATAGATTTAATTTTCACATTTTAATTTTTTTTTTCATCAATTTGATCTTTATTATTTTTAGTTAAATTTGATTATTGACATTTAAAAAAAAAAAAAAAATGTAAATAATTTTTTTAATAAAAATATTGATTTTTTAACGATATTGACATGATTATCCATGCATACTTCATGTCAACAACATACTATTTCACTTATATGTCACGTCAATAAATAATTTAAAAAATTCATATATTTTTTAAAATAAATAGCATGAAATACGCATAGATTATCATGTGGGCGGTCATGTTTAAAAACTTAACTTTAGTTATTATTTTCGTTAAAAAACAATAATTAACTATTTAAAAAAAAAAATTATTGATCAAATTCGACTTTTTTAAAAGATAAAAAACCAAATTTATCACGATAAAAAAAAAAAAACAAAAGTTAAATTGACAAAAAAAATATAAGGATTAATAATTAAATTGATGGTTATACTTTTATTATTTCCGTACTAACATTTTCAAGAAATATGTTATTTTTTAATACGATAGATTATATCAAAATAATAAATTCTTTCTCCTTCAGATAAGTTTAAGTATTTAAACTTGTTTTGGAGGAGGGTGAACACCCATCTAATAGACTACAATTAGGGATTCAATATCAAGACTTGTTTGAACAAGCGATTAAAGCTTTGTCCGACATTTAACTCATACGAATTCAAATTTTATTATTTTGTTTTAATTAATAATGTATTAATAAGAGAGTAGTGGTTCTTAAAGGCGACAAAAATTAAAAGGAAGGGAAAGAAAATGAAGCCACAACTTCTAAAGCAAAGAAAGTAGATTCAAAGACATCAATAGCTTAGGACTCGAGACAATGAAAATAAAACCAACCCCAACAAAACAGAATCCAAAGCCTCATTTTCAATCTCAACTCTTCTTGCTTTTTTACTGTAAAAAATATCCGACCAACCCACCACCGCCCCCTTTAACCTCTTGCTAAAAACAAAGACCCCACAAAACCACCATCCATCATCCATGTTCAGGGTTCTCAAAAAATTATAACATAACATACATTAACGAGTATTTTAAACCATACTGTAGAAAATATAAAAAACTACATGAATATGACGTAGATCGGCTCTACCGCTAAAAGAGAGTGGGAAGAAAAGAAAAGCAGACACCATTATCACGGTCGTAACATTCCACCACCCATTACTTCACTATTTTTGCACCCATTTTTTCTGCCCTTTTTCTCAGCTTTTCTATTTTCCTTTTTGAAAATCACAGCCTCCACCTCGTTTGGTGTGTACAGTCTAAAGATGAATTAATTTATGCCTAAGGAAAAATATACTAATGTGCCACTTAAATTCAACCACGACTTCGGATTGAGGTTGAGGTTGTGGATGTGGCCACCAATGGTGAGAGCTTTTGATGGCCCTAACGTGGGCCAACCTCCATCAATTATGCCGGTAATTCAAATTTTATGGTATTTTTTTTTTAATAATTTTATTATAAATTTTGATATTTTTTATACAATATTTAAAATTATCATAATCTTTTCACCAAAAAAATTTATTATAATCCTTCTCTAATCTATAAAAGAGAGAATAATGTGCTTTAGTACACTCAAATTTATATCCTCTTACATTGATAACAATATCCATACCGATAGAGCTAAGATTCAATCAATCAAATAGCATTTTATCTTATAATAATGTTTCAAATAATTTATGTTTTTGTGATTTTTTTAATAAATCGGTGTGATTATATAGTAATATTTGTTCATACTTTCTTAATTTATTGACGACGTACACACACCTTGCACACGCAGGTGCTCGGACTCGAATTTTCTAAAATAAACATCATCCTTTTTTTCACTGTTGAATTCGTTTCTATGATTTTAATAGATTAATAAACTGCATTATCGTGTTCTTTTACATGTTATGTTATGCTTTACATATTTTAATTTTTTATATTATATTTGGACCCTGCAGCATTGTTAAACCTTATAAAAATATGAAATTTAGTTTCAATCATCTCGGAAAACATAAAACAAAATTTAGCTTGAGAAAGTAATTAGTCACCTGGTCATACTCATATTGCATGCAACAATGTATAAGATATTGTGATTTAATGGTATTGTTCAGCGACATGGGATCTTATGTTAAAGTTAGGGATTAAAAGTGATTAAATATATTCGTAAAAAATATAAAGTACGAGGAAAATACTTAGGTTTTTAGTGAGCTGTGAGCCAAATAAATTTGAACCAATTGCATTGAATTAGAATGAAAAAAAATACATATCCTAATTTTGTAATAGCCAGAAATAGAGAGAAGACAAAATAATAAAGTGGAGATGGGATAACTGATGCAACAGAGTCCCGAATTAAAGGGAAAATTTAAAAAAAAAAGTAGGGAGAAAAAGGTAGGAAAACTTTGATGATTATCTCCTGGTGGCTACACACATGCATGGTCCAACATAAAGAAATGATTAACTGCCATAAAATATGGCTTTTCATCTTTTCTTTTGTAGCCGTAGAAATAATTGAGGATTCAACATATATACCTGTAACATTTGAATTTATACTTATATAATTTTAAATCTTTAACTTTTTTTATCATTCAAATTTGAGATTTATTTTATTATTAAAATTCAGGTGAGGACGTGTGCAATCTTCATTTCTCTTTAAATTTATTTATTTATTTATTTATTATATAATATTTAGAATTATTTATGGTCTCTTTCCAACTATTAAATGAGAGGGTAATACGTTTCGACGCACTCGAATTCACATCCTCCTCTTGTACTGACAACAATATCGATACTAACTGAACTAAGACTCGATCGATTTTTCTTTAGATTCTTGTTTTCAGATAAATCTAAGTAATTATAAGATCAATATGATTATACGATTCCTCAATACTTTCTTTTATCGCTTTGTAAATATGTATTTTTTTAAAAGGGGTTAACATTTTATATTTAAAAAAAGTAAATTAAATAACACGAATGTTGAAAGCTATTAAATATCTAAATTATTAAATCAAACAAATAAAAAAAATTTAAAAAAAAATAAAAATGAGCTCAAATAACATGTCCCGATTCAATCATTCTAAAAAACAAAGTCATTTATCAACAAAGAAGAACAATATTATTCTTAGGTTGAAACCTATAAATTATCTAATAACGATGAGGTTTGGTGAGATATATTAGTTTGAAACATAAAGTCAGAATATGTACATCTATGATGGCAGGAAACAGTGTATCCTTAATGATCAAGTATATTAAGATAATGACATTTCAACTTTTTTTTTTTTTTTTTGCTACTTCCAAAAGTTGTATTCTTTTAGTTACTTATTGTGTCTGGAAAATTTGGAATGGCTTTCAACCCAAACTACACTTAAAAGTTCTACAATGTCATCAAAACCCTAATAGTGTTCATTGCAATTGGATTGAATATAAGATCATCATAGATGTGTTTTAAGTCTAATATTTTCCGTAGTTAGATTTGATCAACTGATTTTATTAATTGTTTTATTTAAAATTTAGCTGATAACTGAAAGATGATACGTGTAAAAAGATAAATAAAGACATGACACATTTTTTTTTTTATAATACTTCAATTTTTATTAGATGAAATTATTGAAATAAAACATTACTACAAAGGAATCAAAACATCTTAATTAATGAATATTTTTGAAAACTTAAATAAACAAATTTATTAAGTTCTTTATCTTCAAATATTAACCTTATGAAAATTGATAAATGTTGATAATGTATCATTATGCTTAATGATAATTGTGTTACACTCCGAATAAATTTGTCAAGTAGCATATTTCAATTAATATAAAGTCGCATAAGAAAATATTTTACACAAATAAATTAAGAGTACATAAATATTCAAGAAATAGATACATGTGGCAAAGAGAGCAATTTTTTAGCAAGCACGGTCATCCCTACATTTTCTGTTTTAGATGTTTTAGCTCAACAAGTTTTTACAAACTTCTGTTCACCAAACAGTACGATCAGAGGATATGATTACTCAATTTTCCATTTATGCCTCAGTCGACTAAAAAAAAAAAAAAAAAAAAAGGTAAAACTCTGTTTTTGAGATTTCACTATAAGAATTGAATGGAAAAAAGTTCACTACGTACCTCATTTATCAAATTTAGTTGGGATGGAATTTTTGTGGCTGTAATTAAGAATAAAATTGATGAAAGAAAGATTGTAGTTAGAATTTAGTTGTTATGGTTAAGTTGCAATTCTTGTTCATCTTTTCAATAATTTTAATTATTACGAAGACAATAGGAATCTTTCGAGTTATACCAACAACTTAGACAGGAATCAAATGGTTTAATGATCACAGTAACCAGGATGGTTAATTAATCTTTAGTTTGTTATCCAAAGTTGAATCCTTATGCTAATTACCTCGTTAAAAGTTGAAATAAAAATGATATTTTTGTCTGTAAAGGCCATAACGGGAATGTTTTGTAATCATGTTTTTTCAAGGCTTTACTGCAGAAACCTTTCTTATGGCAGTTTTTTTATACTAATAAAATTTGGGTTTATGATATATGAATCTTTAGCAAAATTATAAGGGTATGAAAACGAGCATTACCAAACGTAGTGATTAGCCAGATGATTAAAGAAAAGAACGAGTTGTTTGAGGTGGAAAAGAATTTAGCTTAAATCATGACGCCCATTTTTCTTTATCTGTGTTTGTTTTTTTTCACTCGCAGTCTTTATCTGCAATGCATCAAACAAAACATCCCCTTTCAGTCAAACACTCCAAAAGCTCCTTGGGACCCCCCTCCTTTTTCATAATTCCAAACATTTTAAAAAAATAAATAAACATCCCATTAAAAATCACCAAACACTGAACTACAAAGTTATCAGATTTTTTCCCCTTCATCATCCGACTGTAAAGCAACCTCACATTGGATACAGAGGGCAGTGAATTCACATTCACAACAAAAATACAAAAAATATACACATTGTTTGACGATAGGAATGATTAAAGAAAAACAACCCCATTTCCTGATTTCTATTTCCAATTCTTCTTTCTCTTCACCAAATCTAGGGACCAAGTCAAGAAAACTTGAGATACCCAGAAACTGAAACAAGAAGAAAAAAAAAAAAAAAGAAAAACCATGCCTTCTAGGCCCTTACCTCCAGGTCCCAACCTGCCAAGACCAAGTTTCCTCAACAACACAAGAGTTATATTCTTGGTCTTAACCATCTCATCTTCAGCTGTTATTCTCTTCACTATAATTTACTTCCTTTACCATCTTTGGAACTCCCTTTCAAACCGGGCTAGAACCATCCCTTTTGACTCCAGTGCTCCTCTTAAGCTCCAAAGGTTTTGTTACAAAGAGTTGAAGAATGCAACCAATGATTTCGATGATGCAAACATCATAGGCAAAGGTGGTTCAGGTACCGTCTTTCGTGGCATTGTCAGAGATGGTAAATTGTTTGCAATCAAAAGGCTTGATACGCTTTCTTTGCAAACCGAGAGAGAGTTTCAAAACGAGTTGCAGATTCTTGGTGGGTTAAGATCACCTTTTTTGGTTACCCTCTTGGGGTATTGTGCTGAGAAAAACAAGCGTTTGCTTGTTTACGAGTATATGCCCAATAAAAGCTTGCAGGAGTCACTTTTCGGAGATGGTCATCTGAGCATGAATTGGCAAAGAAGGTTTGATGTCATCCTGGATGTGGCTAAAGCGCTCGAGTTTCTTCACTTCGGTTGTGATCCACCCGTGATTCATGGAGATATCAAGCCTAGCAATGTGTTGCTTGATTGTGATTATAGAGCAAAGATTTCGGATTTTGGACTGTCGAGAATAAAGGTGGAGGGTGAATTTGGTTTGGATTTGTTCAGTCAAGATTTGGGGAGGAGCCAAGAGTTGTCTGGGACTTTGGGAGGAACTACTGGTGAACATACTCCCGCTATTGGGACTCCAGTGGAGAGCAACAACACTGAGGTAGACTTCGCACTTGCCTTACAAGCTTCTTCTTCTTCAAAAAACAGTAAGAAATGTTATAATGTTAGGGCTCTGAGTTTAAATTCTTTGAACTATAATGCTAACTTAGCCAGTGAGAGTGATTGTAAGGGTGGGGTTAATGGGAAAGGGAAGGAGGTTACTTGTGTGGATGATTGGAACACCAAGTTTATGCCTTATGATGATGAGTTCTGTAGTATTGATCATAGTAAGGAATTGAATTCTAGTGCAAATTTGGGCGCTGACGAGGTGGCGGTGGCGGTGGCGATGCCGACGAGTGTGAAGCAATGGGGAAAGGATTGGTGGTGGAGGCAGGATGGTAGTGGTGAATTGTGCAGTAAAGATTATGTAATGGAATGGATTGGGAGCCAAATATGTCCATCAAATCCTGATTGGGGTGATGACAAAAAGCCAAGTCCAGAGAAAATTGAGCTGGACAATTCAACTCAGTTGGATAAGCCTGAAGATGTTAATGAACCCCAGGTGCAAGGACTAGGCTTTGATGCTTTGGATAAGGGTTTCGAGAAGGAAGAACCAAAACAGAAAGGCGGGAAAAACCGAAAAAAGACCAACAGGAAGATGCAAGAATGGTGGAAAGATGATCATTTGGGTGAGGTAAGCAAAAAGGATAGTACGCTGAAGCAGCTCAAGACGAAGTGGAAGAAAGGGTTTAAAATGCCACATTTTGATCTAGGGAGACGGTTTTATTTTTGCAGGAGCAAGAAGTTTGGGGAACCGAATCAAGATGACTGTGATGCGAATGGAGAATTCAGTTTTAGAAGGGGATGGAGGAGAAAGAACAACAATTCGATCGGAAGTGACATGTGGAGTGGGGATCTTTTCAGTCGTGAGCTAAGCAGCACGACGAGCATGAGAGGGACTTTGTGTTATGTTGCGCCTGAGTACGGTGGATGTGGCTACTTGATGGAGAAAGCCGATATTTACAGTTTAGGAGTTTTGATCCTTGTGATTGTGTCTGGTCGGAGACCATTGCACGTGCTTGCTTCGCCTATGAGGCTCGAAAAGGCAAACTTAATAAGCTGGTGTAGGCAATTAGCACAATCCGGAAACATATTGGAACTGGTAGATGAGAGATTGAAAGATGAGTACAACAAGGATCAAGCTAGCTTGTGCATAAATTTAGCACTTAGTTGCCTGCAGAAAATGCCGGAGTTGCGACCGGATATCGTGGAGATTGTAAAGATCTTGAAAGGGGAGATGGATCTCCCACCAGTTCCCATCGAGTTTTCTCCCTCTCCACCATCTAAATTATACAGCAGATCAAGGAGAAAACAGAAGGCCAATGCAGATTAGTTTCTTTTTGCTAATCCTTTTTCAGTTTTGTTTCTGCTCAGTTTCGGTGACTGTTGATGAGTGTAATAGAGGATTAGATGATATTGATTGCAAGCTTTTACTTCAAAACGCATATGGGGGGAGCTGAAGGTGCGTGTATCATGATGATTATGTTGTATGTAAATCATATAATTTACTCCTTTGTTTCCCGTACTAACTTGAGGCATGTGTTGATGCCTAAAGTGAAGATCCCTTTCTACCAAATTTACCTTTCAGAGTAGGTAGGAAAACAGTATGGTCATTATAAGTTGCTGATAGGAAAGAGGTCCAAACAAGGATTCAAGCTAGAATGGTATTGTGAAGTATTCTTGGAATCCATTTAATTTCCTCAGTCTTGCACTAATTGCAGGACAAACTTTGTCTTTATGGAAGCGGAAGAGAATGCGTTGCATGGGGTCTTATTTTTCTGGAAGCTACTTTTGTGTACTGTCCCTCTCTTCTCTGCTGCATTCTGCAGCTTTCACTATTCATCCACGGTGCACTGTCCCCGAAAAAGCATTTTGGTGCAAGGACCTTTGCTTTTTCTTTTCTTTTTTTTTTACCTAATTTCGACACTTACATTCTAAATATATACCTTTTATCATAAGGTACAACCTATTTTTATATATCAATGTTAACAGATTACGCGTAGGACTAGGTGGTGGTGACACTATAAAGGAACAAAAAGAAGGATTCAAACTCAACATTTAATGCTCCTGGACAATGGTATTAATTGATGTTGGACCACCCCCATTTAATTTCTTTTGGGACAGAAAGAATTGCTGCTTTATTAATTTTTTGGTGTACTTTATTATTTTTCTTTTCATAAACAAGTAATGGCCTAAAGCTAATCACACTATAGAAAAGGATACATAAACCAGGTGATTACCTTTGATACCAGTCGAAGGAAACTCCTAAATGTTAATGGATAGGATTAGGTATAAGGATAAAACAAGTCGGGAATGGGATGGCAGATGTTTTGGAACCTAAAGACGCGTTTGGGAGTACATTGATTGATTGCATTCTGAACGCAGGACGGAGACCCAAAAATCCTTGATTTCAAGAGAGGGGGACCAAGGCGGTGGATTGTTGACTATGCTGTGCCGGCTCGGCTCATTGGCAAAGACTAGGATGGATGAGCCCCATGGGCATGGACCCCCTCCTCCTTCCCTTCCCTTCCCTTCCCTTCCCAGCCTGATTGTTTTTACATTTTGGTAGTGGTGGGCATTTTCTGGGCCGATAAACTCTAGTTATAACTAACATTTGTTTTCTTTGATTTAATGAAACGAGAATGAGGTGAAGTAGGCTGCTCCCGAGGGGAAGAAACCATACACATGCTTCACGCAAGGGTCACATTGCCTCAGCGAGGTGCAGTCTAGTTGCCACTATTCCCCTCCTTTTTTCACGTATCCTCATCAATACCAGCGGAATATATTATATGTATATATCGTTGTCAATACCTGAAGACAAGTAAGATGCTGGTTGATCCAAAAGCAGTACTCCAGATATATAGTGAATGTCTACCGGTTTGTAGGTTAAAAGTAGAAACAAGATATGATCATATCATTTCTAACCCCTTAAAGTAGAAATATCTGCTCGACAGCATTTGTTTACAGCTATGGATTAATAAACAAGTAGCTGTTTGTAGGATGCATATTGAGATGTTTAACTAGAGATTCTCATATTTGAAAATGAGATTTTTGACCCTTAGCACAATACAAAGACGGAGATCTTGGATTTTGAATATTCAAGATGTATGGGTTTCCGAATTCCACCAGCCACCTTGCCATGTCTGAGTGTTCCTTTGCTGGAAATCAATTGACTTTGTATCTTGACATGCATAAGGGGAAAAATGACGGGTTCTAATATTCAAACCTCGTATACTAGAAAGAGAATACGCAAATTAGTGGAATTCAAGTTAAAATCACTTCCATCAACGAAGCACCACCCAAATTTCGCTAAAAAACAAAAACAAGCAAAACAAGTGTCACAATTTATTTTTTAAAAAACACAGTTCCCTAAGTTAAACTGCCAACTGAAAGTCCTGCTAAATCCACCCAGATCCAAACCAAATAGAAGCTAAGGCAACAACCAAAGTTCTGAAACCAGTTATACCCTTTGGCAAAATTACCAGTCCAGCGGCGTTGGAGCTGTTTGATGAATGGGAGGCAGCGGGTGAAGCAGTGGGCGAAGGCAGCGGATGAACAACGACTGAAACCTTCATGCCGTTGAAGCACTGCCCATTGCCACAAATGAAGTAGTATCTCTTGGACTCGTTGAGAGGTATAAAATCCTTGCCGCTGCTCCAGTTCCCTACTGCTCCTTCCGTTGTGCAGTTGTCATACCCAGTTTGGTTCACTTCAAACACATTGTATTGTGTCTTTTGGTACCTAAACGCTGCAAGCAAAGGCAGAGTAAAGTACCCAGATTTGGGTTTTGGACTTTCTACAGCAGAGACTGGGAGTGAACTAGGTATTCAAACTAGATCCAATATAAACCACAGTCATTCACAAAACGAGTGCAAAGCTGGAAACTGAAAATGGTCGCTACTAGTGAAATAATAGAAGACTACAAAATAGAAAAAGGAAGTGAGAGTTAAAGAGAGTACAGATGAGGTCTCCGACGTAGAAGGTCTGATTGTTGGCCCAAAGGGTGTAGTTGATGCCAGGGTTCCAGCCTTTGTTAGCACCCACAATGTGGTCAGTGGCGGAGACAGTGCCCAATATTAGAAGAAACAAGCACACCGGGAGGAGCAGGCCTGGGGTTGAGACCAACATTGTTGGGGGAGGTTTGGTTACCCTCTACTTGCCTTTTTGGGGGAGTGGGAAAGCAGTTGTGGTGCAGGACAAGATGGCAACTCGTTGATTTGCCCACACTCAACCAAATCAAATGAGCTGGTGGAGCTTCCCTCGCTGGGATCCCCAAAACAAAGAAAGATACATTATTGTATGGGGCAAATCCTGGGACCCTCTCTATCCCTTGTATTTAATTTCAATTTCAAATCCAAATTTGAGCATTCATTCTCCATTTCTTTTCTAGAAAAATGTAGAGTAAGGCCACTAGGTTCATCAGGTATTTTTATATACTGATTAAATCATTTTTAGTGAATGCTAATAGCAACAGATTAGGTAAATCATTAACAATATAAAAATTCATGTAGTGTAGCTACTTCATCAACTACAAATTCTTAATTTTGGGCCATTTTGGATCTAGTATACACATCTTCCATTTAACTTTAAGTGTTAGATGAACCTCTTTTGGTTTTGGATCTGAGGCCCAATCATTACATTGATTATCGGATAAAATTGGGTCATCTTATCTATTATTCGGGAGTATTTAGACTTTTTTTAATTTTTTTATAATAAAAACTATTTATTTATTTATTATCATAAATCTAATTTATTTTAAAATTAATTTTCACCCGCAGAGTGAATGCAATAATTTTTAGTGTTTATTATATATAAAGAAAAACTGTGTATTCCTTTTGGCAGATTAATATTTAAAAGCATGCATGGGAAAACTATGAAATTGGTATCACCACACACGGTGTGTTTGATAATTTTTTAAATTTTAAATGGGTTTCATAACTTTATTTTTTCTAATAAATACAATTTTTTAAAAATATTGAATAAGATAAAGTAAATAATTACTCATAAAAGGTTAAGTTGACTTGATTCTATTTAAATATATATTAGAAATAAATTATCTCTTGTATTTTTCTTTTTTGAAATTAGAAGCTGGATTTATAAAAAAAAAAAAACAAACCCAAGACAAAGCCATTGGGTTACCAGAACAAAAAGCAAAATGGGCCAACAAATTGCCCCAGCCGACAACAAAACCCATCTGAGCTTTCTAAATATGCTTCTCAAAAGCAGAGATAGAATTCTAGAACTTTCCATCAGTACAGCGACAGCAGCAAACAAAACCAGAGTAACCTGTTCATCTTCCTCAGAATCGCTAGGGCTAAAATACTGCTGCAATTTTCTCCATCAACGTCCAGTGTGCTTCAGAGCTTCCATAAGATTTCGATCTCGCTCAACCAGAAACGCCGCACTTCCTGGGATCCCATTGCTGAAAAATAGCTCCTGTTTTTGCCGAAGACCTTCTCGTGCTAAATGGTTCGCCGCTTCGTTAGCCGATCTTCTGACATGTGTAAAGCTACACCTTTGAAAGTTTTTACTCAGTCTCTTCACATCTTCCATATACCCCGATATTTCTGATGAATCTGTTTCGTCTGTATTTGCCTTCTTTATTACTGTCAAAGAGTCCCCCTCAACCTCCAGGCTTTGCACATTTAATTCGGAGCTCAACCTCAACGCCTCCACACAAGCTCTGGCTTCCGCCGCAAAAAGGCGAAGAAATCCTCTCATGCAAGGTAATCTCAGATGCGATGACATTTCCTCTTCAAAACTCTCAACGGAATCCCCGAACCTGACATTTCTTCATTCTTGCGAAACGCAGCATCGAAGTTGACTTTTATGTACCCTTCTTTAGGACGGCTCCATCGGTCCCTTGTTTCAGCCCTCTCAACTCATCAATTTCTTTGATATAATTCTGGCAAAATCTCACGGTAGATATCCCATCCTGACTGGTCTTTTCATGTACCCACCTATTTCTGTTCGTCCATATTGCCTACAGAATGCACACAAATAATCAAATCTGATCCTGTGTGTATTGACTAAAACATTTTACTAATCCAGGCCATGTGTTTATTGACATTTTTGTCTCTTGTTTTGGTTAACAAGTTAAGTATCTAGATTATTATATTTAAATTTTGTCCGAAATTATGCAAAATAAAGTAATATATTATAATAATGATTTTTTAAAGAAAATAATATGATTGGAGAACAATTTTATTTTATCAAACCACATAATTAATGTTAAGTAGTTAATTTTAGGATAAATTTTATAAATAGACACTCGATTATTAGAAATTTTCTTAGTAGTTTCGATTGAAGGTAACTCATTTTTCAGAGGCAAATGAAACCAGAACCAGGAATAGAACAATGGATCTTGAAATCCCAGCAAATGTTAAAGGAGAAAGCTTTCTGGAAGACTATACAGGTTTGACAAGTGCATTCAAAGATGACCTTGATAGTTGTTGAAAATGAATGGCGAAAGAAGAAAAAGCGCTAGCGTGAAGAGGTGTGCTACCAGGCTCTACCTGAAACAAGAGGACCATAGAATTCAAAGGAACCATATTTGGACTATAAGTGAATTCCAAGGTTGTTCCCCTTGATTTCAACTTGAGACGTCAATGTTTTGACCTCCAGCACCATGAACCAGCCTCTAACATCCAAGGGAGGGGGGAGGGACGGGGTGGGTAATTTGGGTTAATAAATTTTTAATTATTATATCACATTGAAATTATGTGTATTGAACTCAACAAGTGGTTTCAATGAAAAAGAGGATGTTGTTCATCTTAGGGGTCTCGAGTTCGAGCGTTTGTGTGTGCGTTGTCAAAATGTTAAGAAAATATGAACAAATATTACCATGTAATCACACCAGTATATTAAAAAAAAAAACGAATATTAAAAAATAAGTCTATTTAACGTTTATTTACTTAAAAATAAAAAAATAATTGAAGGATTATTTTGTAATTTTATTAAAATCAAATGATCAAATAATTTTTTTAACAATTGAATAATCGTGAATTTCATGGGATGACTTGATGATCAATGGTGTTTATCGTTTCAAGTGTAACATGAGTTTAAATTGTTCACCAAAAAAATAATAATTGAATCATCGTTTATATAATTTATCCTTATTTTATTGCTATTCCAAACAATATTGTTAATTTTTTAACATTTAATTTTTAATTTTATCCAACCACACATGAATATTTTTCACATTAAGATACAATGCAGCCAACTTCAACCACACAGTAATATTTCTTATAAATTATTCATTTTGGGAGTTGTACCATTAAAAATAATGAAATAAATCTAAAGTATAATAAGGTTATTATTTATTATATAAAAAATATTTTTTTTAAATATAGTGTAACACCTAAACCCCGAACATCGTTGTCGATTAGGATTTCGGTGTTTTTTATTCATTTATTACTGTTCATCTTTTAAGAATATCTGAATATCTTCATATTTATTCAAGACGACATTCACTTCTCACATTTTAAAACAATATTTAATCAACACAATTCCATGAAGGGTAAAAATGACATTTCTAATAACTTAGGAGACTTCTACCGATACCTGATTGTAACATCCGCATTTTTAAAATCGAAGTTAAATAAAATTAGGATTAAAATATGTGATAAAAATAAAAAGATTAAAAAATTTAAAGAATAAATAGTAATCGTGGAAAAGAAGGAATGATTAAGTAGAAATTTAATCAAAGTTAAGTGATGAGTCATCATAAAAATTATATTGACTAGTGATGAGCAAAAGAGTAATTTAATTTATTAGGTATTTTTATGTGCAATGATTGATGGCTTAAATGTGTGATGGTAAAAGGGTCTAGGGACCTAAGGAAAAATTAAACCATTTTTGGTTAATTGAGATATTGCATTGTAAATGTCTGGAGAATTAAAGAAAGGATGATTTAATATCATCTGTTTCTTCTTGCTTTTGCCGTGAGACACCCCCCAAGCCACCCATCTTCTTCTCTTTTTCTTCTTTCATTTTCTTTTATCATTTATCCACTATTTTTAAGACTTCTAAGCTTCAATCCTTCCATTTTCTTTGAGTTTTCCTCAAGAAGAACATAAGATTAGACTTCTAGTTACTTCAATTTCTTGAGAAAATTCATATTTGGAGTATTAAGGAGCAAGAGTTCAAGTTGGTATTTTGGTGTTTATTAAGTGTCAAGGTAAGTGTTAGAGAGATTATCATGTCATGCATGCTTATTTTTATGTTTTGGCATGAAAAGCTTATTTGATTGATTTTTAGCTTACACGTGAAAATATGTGTTTTGTATGAAAATTGAAGAGAAAAAAAAGAAGGAGAATGACCAAATTGAAAGAAAAGAAAAGGAGAAAACCAAGGAGTAAAAAGAGATTATCTACAAGTGTTGTAAGTACTACAAAATTTTAAATTAAAAATTTATTCTTTATAAAAAATATATATAATTTTAGTATATAATTAATTGTGATAAAAAAAAAAGTAAAATAATATGCTTAATTATAAATATGATAATTATGTGTAATTGAATGAAATGTAATATAAAAAAATGAAATAAAAAATATTCACGTTAAAACAGTTCGTACAATAACAATGAATTAATTTCAAAAAATTACCAAAAATCATATAAACATATTTAGAGGTTGAATTAATTATGTAATTATGTAATTACAGCTTCACCATATCGGTTTCTTTAGCGTCTGGTCAACAGGGGTGCGCCAAAAGATTCAAAACCCAAGAAGTAAATTATGACACCCTTAAAAGAGCTGACGTAATCTCCCTCGTCATCATCTACGTTTCCTTTCTCCCTGCTTTACTATACATACCCCACCTCCCATTATCCCATTCCTTAATTGCATAACCTAAAAAAGTGTTGTACTTCCTTATTACAAGCAGAATCAGTTTATACTCCTCTATTCAATTTAATTGAAATGGCAGATACCACCGTTCAACCTCTTCTCACCCCCTACAAACTTGGCAAATTCAATCTTTCTCATAGGTAATTATTGCAACAAACCATTTTTTTTTTTTTTTTGATTTCTCAGTAACAGGAGTTTTGCATTCTTCCTAGCTTTTTGGTTCCCATTACATTGATTGTATAATTTCTGATGAAAATCTCATCCCTCATTTCCTACTGAGTCAACATATTTCTTGTTTAGTTGAAAATCCCAATACGCGGAACTTTTTTTCTGTAAAATATTAATGGTAATCAACCGGCTAGCTTCATAGTTTTACCTCTCTTTGTCTTGTTTCAGAATTGTATTGGCTCCGTTGACTAGACAAAGATCTTACAATAATGTTCCTCAACCACATGCAATTCTATACTATTCCCAGAGGACTTCCAAAGGAGGTCTTTTGCTGGCTGAGGCAACTGGAGTTTCTGATACAGCTCAAGGGTAATCAATCTCAAAAAGTTGAAATTTTGCTATTTTTTTCTAAACCTCAAAAATTAATTTAATGACACCCCTCCCCCAAATTAATGAAGGTATCCAGATACACCTGGTATATGGACGAAAGAGCAAGTTGAGGCCTGGAAACCCATTGTTGATGCGGTTCATGCGAAAGGTGGAATTTTCTTTTGTCAGATTTGGCATGTCGGAAGGCTTTCAAATACAGGTTTCTTCTTTTTCTCTTACAACACCTCCATTTAGTCTTCTCTTTCTGTCACCAAATTCAGTGACATTTACATGAAAATTCAGTAGTGAATGGATGATTGAAAAATCAATGCCCTAATGCCTGAATTCTTATCTCCGATACTTTATTGCTGCATACTATGATGTAAGGATTCTAGGCAAGTTATATAAAAAGAAAATGTAGGTTTTGAATCCAGAAAAATACTACTTTTTGATCCCCAAAGTTTGTTTTGTAACTTTATTTCCAGATCGCATGGCCTGCACGTGATGCTTTTCTGGTGAATAGTGATGTTCAAGTGATGGCATTGGGCACCAAGTAATGATTTATTATTTGCAAATGTTTACAGGTTTTCAGCCAAATGGACAAGCTCCAATCTCCTCTACTGATAAGCCATGGAGACCACAACCGCGAGCTAATGGAGAAGATGTTGCGGACTTCTCACCTTCGAGGCGATTACGGACCGATGAAATTCCCCAGATTGTCAATGATTTCAGGATTGCAGCAAGGAACGCTATGGAAGCTGGTATGCTCTGTTTTCTAGATTATGAACAAAAAACTTAATGTCTCGGATTCGTTAAAATTATAAATTGGGTGCTAATTTTGGTGGCTCATTTATAGGTTTTGATGGAGTTGAGATTCATGGAGGTCATGGCTACCTAATAGAACAGTTTTTGAAAGATCAAGTGAATGATCGAACAGATCAATATGGGGGTTCATTAGAAAACCGATGCCGGTTTGCCTTAGAGATAGTCGAAGCTGTTGCCAATGAAATAGGAGCAGATAAAGTCGGAATAAGGCTATCTCCCTATTCAGAATTCATGGAGTCAGTGGACTCTGATCCACAAGCATTAGGCCTCTACATGGCTGAGGCCTTGAACAAATACGGAATTCTCTACTGCCATATGGTGGAGCAAAGAATTAATATAGGGATGGAAGCGTGTGAAAGTCCTCGAAGTCTTGTGCCAATGAGAAAGGCATTTAATGGCACTTTCATCGCTGCTGGGGGCTATGGTAGAGATGATGGAAACGATGCTGTGGCTGAGAACCGAGCTGATCTTGTGGCGTACGGTCGACTGTTTTTGGCCAATCCGGATTTGCCAAGGAGATTTGAGCTTGGTGCCCCTCTTAATAAGTATGACAGGAGTACTTTCTACACATCTGATCCAGTCATTGGTTACGCTGATTACCCATTTCTTGAAGATAATGGGAATGCTTAAGTTTCCCCAACAGCAGAACAGGGGCATGTTTGTTCATATAATGGCCCATTAAAATGTAAAAGCCCAAATCCAAATTATACTTAAATCCATTTTCTTCAAATTGGACCGTAGCTGTTAACAACTAAGATGCACCTGCATCGCATCTTTTACATGGTCTTCTCTCTATATAAAACATTGTTAATCTTCAATTGTTTACTAATCCGAGTCAAGAATCCAAATTTGACCGTATTTTTTCATTTCTTCTTCAACGCAATTTTTTCTTCAATAAAGCATAGTTTAGAGATTAATGTCAATTAAATAGTCTTATCATCTCACTTATAATTTGATTTAATGATTCACATTTTTTCATTTTTTAAGAACCGACAACTTTTTTTTTTTTTTTTGTAGTTAATCTAAGGTTTTCTAATTAGGTTTGGATTTGGTACACTTTTTTTTTAATTCTACAGGTATTTATCATGTATATATATATATATTTTAAAATATTGTACTATACTCATGTAAGTCACTTGTTAATTTTTTGCACTGTCAGTGTATAAAATATTGTCATTCTAATTATGTCTTAACATTTTTCTTCAATAGTAACCTTGTCTTACTAATGAAGATTATTGAGTTCAAAATTTTGATAAATCACCCACATTATTTCACAAGATATCTGAAAATATATAGCATTCTTGCGGATAAAATTAAAAATATTCTTCAAACAAATATTAATATTAAAATGAATATAACATAAAGATGGCATTAGTTGAAGGTATTATAAACGGATCAATCATGAGACCTTAAACCGTACAATAAATGAAGGTTGTTCCCCTTGATTTCAACTCGTGGGAGAAACATTCTTGTTTAGACCTCCAGCACCATCAACCAACTTCTAATGTTCGAGAGAGGGGAGAGTGGTGGTGGAGGGAGGGTAGAGGGATGGTTAACATTTTTTTAATTATTATATGACATGGAAATGAATGCTAAAAAATAAGTAATTAACATAACAATAACATCAGCTAATTGTTAAGTATTTAACGGTTTTGAACTTAAATTTGTATGACCTATAAGAAAATTTTTAATAATCGAGTGAACATTTATAAAATTTACTTTTGATATTATTGCTATTTCTAACAGCATTCTAGTATAAATTTAATGCTTATAAATTTCAATATTAAAAAATTCAAACTATTATTTTTTAAATTTATCAAACTAAATTAATATTTTTGAAATTAAGATATTATGCATTAAAAAATTAAATAAATTTAAATTATAACAAAGTTAATATTTATTATATAGAAAATATTTTGAAAATATAATTCTAACTTAAACAAAAGATTTTATTTATAGAATCATAAAAAATTTAAAAAGTATTAACTTTATTAAACAATAAATGATATTTTTAAAAGTAAAAGTTAATTCTATTCTAATTTGGTCTTATTTGATTCTTTTTAATTATACAATTATTAAATTAATTTATCTAATAGTAGTGGGACTAATTTGATCAGGTCTTTGCAATAGAAAGACCTCTCAAATACATTCACATAAATCTACCAATAGTTTAGTAGATTTAGACCATGTAATTTTCACCAATAATAATAAGAAGGAAAAATTAATAATATTCTATTGTATTCAAATTGTTGTAATTCTTTTAAAGTATAATCATAGTTGCTTTTATCCGTTTTATGGTCTGAGACCAATGTTATTCGCATTCGGATAATATTTAGGTAAAAATATTTCCAACAATAACAATATTTAAATTTAGTTCAAATGCTTGAGAAAAAAACTCTAATTCCATTACTTCTATCCACTTGTTGATAAATTATACTAATTATTTACTTGAGATATAAAAAAACTCAATTACTCAAATTTCAAATTGTTGATAGAGAGATCTCTAGGAGAAGTATTGTCTTCTAAGTGTCATCCTTTGGGTAGTCAATCTATACTGTCAACAATCGAAGGTGTTGTCCTTATGTCGAGATTTTTTTCTTGTCCTCCGTGGAGAGTTGTGTATGAGTTAGTAAAGATCAATACCTAACTACCTGCAAAACTCAAGATAGGTGTTAGTATTGGCTGTGTGAATAATTATGCCACTTGAGCCAAGTTTGCACATTAAGGTCTTTGTTAGTGGTTTGAGTTACGACACGTCTAGGCACTTCCATAGTCATTCACACGCCCAATACTAACAGTCATCTCAAGTCTTGCAAGTAACGATCTCCACCAATCGAGATACCTCTCCTCCATGAACTGTATAAGACTCTCCATAGAGGGCAGGGACAAAACCTTAACATGAGAACAATGTCTTGAATTGTTGATGGTCCAACTAAATTGTCCAAAAAATAAACATTTTGAAGACAAAACTTCTTTTAAAATAATCTATTTTCCTGTCAACATAAAAAAATTCACAATAATCAAAATTAAAAAAAAAAACCCTCGAACCTAGAAATACAAATTAATATGAACTCAAAGTTTTTAAAAAAAAAAATCATATGAAGCTAAGTTTTGAAAATAATTCAATGTTGTCCAAACCACCAATTTAAATTTAAAAATATTGAATTAAATTAAATTCAAATAAATAATTAATGAAAAGATGAAGAAAAGAGATGGGGACAGTCAGGGTGAGACACCTCAATACACATTGGGCAAATTGCATTGAATTTAACCTTATTTATATTGAATGACCATTGTTTTTGTTTCATTTTTTTGATGGGCAGTTCAATTATACGTCATCACAACAGCAAGGGTGGGGCATTGGCGGCTAGGGAAAGGTTTTAAAGGAAGCTGGGGCGAGGGAGTGTAGCATAATCAACTTATACCCATCTCTTCAATTTAATTGAAATGGAAGGTACCACCATTCAACCTCTTCTCACCCCCTACAAACTCGGCAATTTCAATCTTTCTCATAGGCAATTATTGCAACAAACCCTTTTTTCTGATTCCTCAGTAACAGGAGTTTTGCATTCTTCCTAGCTTTTTGGTTCCCATTATATTGTTTGCATAATTTCTGATGAAAAATCTCAACCCTCATTTCCTACTGAGTCCGCATATTTTTGTTTAGTTGAAAATCCCAATTCGCGTAACTTTTTTTCTGCAAAATACTAATGGTGATCGACTGACTAGCTTCTTAATTTTACCTCTCTTTGTCTTGTGTCAGAATTGTATTGGCTCCATTGACTAGACAAAGATCTTATAATAATGTTCCTCAACCACACGCCATTCTATACTATTCCCAGAGGACTTCCAAAGGAGGTTTTTTGCTGGCTGAGGCTACTGGAGTTTCTGATACAGCTCAAGGGTAATCAATCTCAAAAAGTTGAAATTTTGCTCTCTCTTTTTTCTAAACTTCAAAAATTAATTTAATGAGACCCCCTCCCCCAAGTTAATGAAGGTATTATCAAGATACACCTGGTATATGGACGAAAGAGCAAGTTGAGGCCTGGAAACCCATTGTTGATGTTGTTCATGCGAAAGGTGGAATTTCCTTTTGTCAGATTTGGCATGCTGGAAGGGTTTCAAATACAGGTTTCTTCTTCTTCTTCTTCTCTTACAACACCTCCATTTATTCTTCTCTTTGTGTCACAAAATTCAGTGACATTTACATGAAACTTCAGTAGTGAATGGATGATTGAAACATCAATGCCCTAATGTCTGAATTCTTATCTCCGATACTTTATTGCTGCATACTATGATGTAAGGATTCTAGCCAAGTTATATAAAAAGAAAATATAGGTTTTGAATCCAGATAAATACTACTTTTTGACACCCCAAGTTTGTTTTGTAACTTTATTTCCAGATAGCATGGCCTACACATGATGCTTTTCTGGTGAACTGTGATATTCATTCGATGGCATTGGGCCCCAAGTAATGGTTTATTATTTGCAAATGTTTACAGGTTTTCAGCCAAGTGGACAAGCTCCAATCTCCTCTACTGATAAGCCATTGAGACCACAACTGCGAGCTAATGGAGTAGATGTCGCGGACTTCTCACCTCCGAGGCGATTACGAACCGATGAAATTCCCCAGATTGTCAATGATTTCAGGATTGCAGCAAGGAATGCTATGGAAGCTGGTATGTTCTGTTTTCTAGATTCTGAACAAAAAACTTCGAGGACTGTCTCGGATTTGTTAAAATTATAAAATGGGTGCTAATTTTGGTGGCTGATTTATAGGTTTTGATGGAGTTGAGATTCACGGAGCTCATGGCTACCTAATAGAACAGTTTTTGAAAGATCAAGTGAATGATCGAACAGATCAATATGGGGGTTCATTAGAAAACCGATGCCGGTTTGCCTTAGAGATAGTCGAAGCTGTTTCCAATGAAATAGGAGCAGATAAAGTCGGAATAAGGCTATCTCCCTATTCAGAATTCATGGAGTCAGTGGACTCTGATCCACAAGCATTAGGCCTCTACATGGCTGAGGCCTTGAACAAATACGGAATTCTCTACTGCCATATGGTGGAGCAAAGAATTAATATAGGGATGGAAGCGTGTGAAAGTCCTCGAAGTCTTGTGCCAATGAGAAAGGCATTTAATGGCACTTTCATCGCTGCTGGGGGCTATGGTAGAGATGATGGAAACGATGCTGTGGCTGAGAACCGAGCTGATCTTGTGGCTTACGGTCGACTGTTTTTGGCCAATCCGGATTTGCCAAGGAGATTTGAGCTTGGTGCCCCTCTTAATAAGTATGACAGGAGTACTTTCTACACATCTGATCCAGTCATTGGTTACACTGATTACCCATTTCTTGAAGATAATGAGAATGATTAAGTTTCCCCAAATTCAACATTTTAGCCAATATTTCTATTTAAAAGAATCAATTTGACTCTTTCTCAAAAGGTTAATAGTTAAATTTGACTCTTTTCAAATGCTTGAGAGCCAAATGTAGCTAAAAAAATGAAGGCTGAATTGACAAAAGATATAAACATTAAAGATTAAATTTGGCCAAAATAATAAATAAATAAACAAACAAACAAATCTATTCTACCGGATAAGATTATTGCTTAAACTGAGTAGCCTAATATCCTTCACTATAGAGATTGAGGGATTAACTTAAACCTTTTATATTAAACCAAAGCATAAATATCAAATGAATTCCAACACAAACAGGACTCGTAGCCCTAAAATCAGCCCTTACGCTGTTATCGAGATGAGTCATAATCTCCGAGTACATTTAGGCAAACATGGATTGATTCTAAAAGGGGTTGAATAGATGATCACAGAGGCAACTTCCACTGAACTTTCTATTTTTTGAGTATCGCCGAGTTGTTGTCATGGAAGTTGCTTGATATATACCTAATCCCTGTAGATGCTTGGCGTAGGAACAACAATTTGCATTGCAATTTGGAACCTGCTGAAGTTCTCTATCTGATGAAGTGATGATCAGTTGCCTGACCTGTTTCTGTTCGCGGCAACGGTAACACCAGAGTCAATCAAGAATCCTGTATATCTCGAAACCAATCACTGCTCCCCTCAAATACACATGTGACTCACCTCTTTAGCGTTAAATCTCATCTACCTGTGATTGCAAATTATCATTAGAACAGTAAAACCCGACTTCCAGTTTTTAGAAAGAGCTAAATCTCATCTACCTGTTTGCAATCACGCTCTGAACAATTTATTTCTATTGCAGGTGACAGGTTTATAAAGGTGGCAAAATCTCCCATATCTCCCCCTCTAGCTTTTCCTTTTCACATTACTTCTTCAGGAATTTCATTGCTAAGTGATGATGGAAAAGAAGTGATGGGACCTGAGATAAACGCAATTCACTGTCAAGGTTCGTTCCGGCAACCTTTAGTTAATCCTTTTCACAACACTTCTTCAGGTATTTCATTTGGTTTTTGTAGTAAATAGTTACTGAAACTTGTGTTGCAATGCCAAAACATGCAGGGCACAATGAAATAATCAATTTTGGAATGGAAGCCTTGCATTGATGTATCCATTTCAGGCATGACTGAATTCAAGGACTACTTTATGCTGTTGGGAAATTACTAAAATACCATCATAAGTTTTTTGCATTGATTAACATTTTCTTTATTTTTTAAGAACCAACAACTTTTTTTTTATTTTTTAGTTAAACTGAAGTTTTCTAATTAGGTTTGGATTTGATACATTTTTTTATTCTACAAGTAATCTTAAAATTTTTTGTGTATTTTTTAAAAATATTTTACTATACACTTATAAGTCACTTGTTAATCTTTTGCACCGTTAGTGTATAAAATATTTTTTCTTTATAATTATTTTTCAACATCTTTCTCCCATAATAACCTTATCTTACTATTTAATATTACTGTGTTTAAAATTTTGATAAATCATCCACACAAGATATCTAAATATATATAGCAGTCTTGCGGATAAAATTAAAAATATTCTTCAAACAAATATTAATATTAAAATGAATATAACATAAAGATGGCATTAGTTGAAGTATTATAAACGGATCAATCATGAGACCTTAAACCGTATACTAAATGAAAGTTGCTCCCCTCGATTTCAACTCGTGGGAGAAACATTGTTGTTTAGACCTCCAGCACCATGAACCAACTTCTAACGTCCGAGAGAGGGGAGATTGGGTAATTTGAGTTAATTTTTTATTATTATATGACATGGAAATGATGCGGATTAAAAATGAATGTTAAAAAAATAAGTCATTAATATAACAACCACATCAGCCAATTATCAAGTATTTAACAATTTTGAATTTAAAATCGAATTATCTATAAAAAAAAGTTTTTAATAGTGGAGTGACCATTTGTAAAATTCACTTTTAACTTTATTGCTATTCCAAACAACATTTAGTAAAAATTTAATGCTTATAGAATTCAAATTGTTAATTTTTTAACATTTAATTTTTAAATTTATCAAACGAAATTAACACTTTTGAAATTAAAATATTACGCAGAGATAATAGAATTCGCAGCCAACTTCAACCACTGAAGAAGACTACCGTTTTTGGTTGATTTAAAGTTACAATCTGGCGGTTTTCCTACAACTTCCTTCCTACTTTCATGAATTTGATGATGCGTGATCTCCCTGTGAATGTCGTTTGTCCTGGCTGCGGTAACGCAGATGAGTCTACGGATCATCTTTTCAGGTACTGCCCTGTATCCAAAGATGTTTGGTCAGAATTGCATTTAGCAGAAAAGATACATAATACAGATTTAAGCTTTGATCAGTGGCTTATCTGGGCTTTTAATGCATTGTCAGAACCCCAATGTAAGATTCTATGTTGTGCTTTGTGGATGATCTGGCGAAATAGGAATATCTGTGTGCATGAGAAGAGACTGATCTCTGGGAAGGAATCTGCTATTTCTACACTTTCTTACATTGGTGAGATAGATGCCTTGGAATGTCGTAATATTCTTAACCCTGTTCCTATGGTGAAGTGGGTGGCCCCAGTTGGTAACGTCATCAAAATAAATTTCGTCGTGGCTTTCGATAAGCACGGTAATCGATGGTGTGGTGGCCAGAAACAATGCGGGGAAGATGCTCAAGGTCCTTACTGCCATTCATGATAATGTTGTTTCTGCTTTTGCTGCTGAGGCAAACGCTTGCTTGCAAGCTCTGCAATTGGCCCTCGCCGGAGGTTGGTCGGATATCATCATTGAGGGTGATGCTCTGTCTGTTATTAACAAAAGTCAGTCCTCGCATGCAGATACATCTCATATTGGTGATATAATTCAGAAGATTCAACAGAAAAAGATGAGGTTTGATAGAGTGCAATTTCGTTTTATACCCAGATCGGCTAATGTTCTGGCTCATATTTTAGCAACCACTTCGATTAAGGAGGGGAGTGAGCATTACCTGGTGGATTTGTTTCCGGAACATGCTCTTCGTCAGGCTGCTGATGATTCTGTTCGTGAACCTGATTAATCTGTTGAAGGAGCCTGCTGGTTTTTCTGGAGGTTGAAAATATTTCTCAAGGTAGAAGATGATACCTCCTGTTTATAGATGAACCGTCTGGTGCTTTAGTGGGTGCAGTTACTGGGGCGTTTTCATCAGTCGTTTCTGATTGGGCGTTTGTTTGGTGCTTCACAGTTGGCATTTATTTTGTTGCTCTATTAGGCCTCCCTTTTATTTTTGCTGTATGTCTTTTAGTCTGATTTTTGGTTTTCCTTTTAGATTTTTCATTCAGTTTCGTTTATGTCCTTTTGTTTCAGTTTTCATTATATCAATACAGCCCAATCTGATGTGTTTTTATCAAAAAAAAAAAAAAAACCTTAAAATAAACAAATGTAAATATCCATCTAATTGTCAACTTGTCTTACAAATTATTGATTTGGAGAGCTGTAGTATTAAAACAGTTTTAATTATGACAAAGTCAATATGTATTGTACAGAAGATATCTTGAAAATATTTTTTCAAATATAGTTCTAGTTTAAGCAAAAGATTTTATTATAAAATCATAAAAAATTTAAAAAGTATCAATTTTATTAAACAACAAATGATTTTTTTTTTGGTAAATCAACAAATGATATTTTTTAACAGTAAGTATTAACTCTTTTTTTATTTTTTTAATTTGATCTTATTTGATTTTTTTTTTAATTATGTAATGATTCATTTGACCCATCTAATAATAGTGGGACTAATTTGATCGGGTCTTTACAATAGCGGGACCTCTTATGTGCATTCACATAAATCTGTCAATAGTTTAGTATATTTAAACCATGTAATTTTTGCCAATAAAAACTAGAAGAAGAAAAATTAATAATATTTTATTGTATTCAAATTGTAGTAATTTCTTGAAGTATAATCGCAATTGCTTTCAGCCATTTTATGATATGAGATCAATGTTATTCGAGATAAAAACCTTTTCAATAATAACGAAATTCAAAAGTTCAAATGACCGAGAAAAAAAAGTATAATTCCATTACTTCCATCCACTTGTTGATAAATTATATTGATTATTTACTTGAGATATAAAAAAACTCAATTATTCAAATTTCAAATTGTTGACAAAGAGATCAATAACAAAAATATTGTTTTCTAAGTGTTATCATTTGAGTAGCCAATCTAAACCGTCAACAATCGAAAGTGTTGTCTTTATGTCAATATTTAGTCCTTGCCTTCCATGAAGAGTTGTGTACGATTTAATAAAGATCAATACCTAACAACATGAACATAAAAAAAAATTCACAATAATCAAAATTAAAAAAAAAAACCCTTAAACCTACAAATAAAAAATAAAATAAACTCAAAGTTTAAAAAAAAATCATATGAACTCAAGTTTTGAAATCAATTCAATATTGTTTGAACCGATTTCACCACGAATCTAATTTAAAAGATATCGAATCAATTTAAATTCAAGCGAAAAAATTAATGAAAAGAGAAAGAAAAGAGATGGGGACAGTCAGGGTGTCACAACTTAATACACATTGGGCAAATTGCATAGAATTTAACCATGTTTGTGTTTCATTTTTTGTTCGAGAATGACCAATAATGTGGCAGCGCAGTTCAATTATATGTGATCGCAAAAGCAAGGGTGGGGCATTGGCGGCTAAGGGATGGACGGACCATCTCATCAAATCACGTCTGCGGCACTCTAAAAGCTTTGTTTAGCAGCCAATCCAAACGGAAAATTAAAAATAGATGATTACCACCGGTTTCATTTTAAAAGCATGGGTAAAGGTTTTAAAGCAAGCTGGGGCGAGGGAGTGTACCGTTTGGTCAACAGGGGTGCGCCAAAAGATGCAAAATCCTAGAGGTAAATTACGACACACATAAGAGCTGACGTACTCTCCCTCGTCATCATCTCCTTTTCCTTTCTTCCTGCTTTATTATGTGTACCCCACCTCCCATTATCCCATTCCATATCTCTGCAAATTTGCATAACCTAAACAAGTGTTTTAGTTACTTCTTACAAGCGGAATCGATTTATACCCATCTATTCAATTTAATTGAAATGGAAGGTACCACCATTCAACCTCTTCTCACCCCCTACAAACTTGGCAATTTCAATCTTTCTCATAGGTAATTATTGCAACAAACCCTCTTTTTTTTTCTGATTTCTCAGCAACGGGAGTTTTGCACTCTTCCTAGCTTTTTGGTTCCCATTATATTGATTGTATAAATTCTGATGAAAAATCTCAACCCTCATTTCCTACCGAGTCAACATGTTTTTTGTTTAGTTGAAAATCTCAATTTGCGGAACTTTTTTTTCTATAAAATATTAATGGTAATCAACCGGCTAGCTTCATAGTTTTACCTCTCTTTGTCTTGTTTCAGAATTGTATTGGCTCCGTTGACTAGACAAAGATCTTACAATAATGTTCCTCAACCACATGCAATTCTATACTATTCCCAGAGGACTTCCAAAGGAGGTCTTTTGCTGGCTGAGGCTACTGGAGTTTCTGATACAGCTCAAGGGTAATCAATCTCAAAAAGTTGAAATTTTGGTATTTTTTTCTAAACCTGAAAAATTAATTTAATGACACCCCTCCCCCAAATTAATGAAGGTATCCAGATACACCTGGTATATGGACGAAAGAGCAAGTTGAGGCCTGGAAACCCATTGTTGATGCGGTTCATGCGAAAGGTGGAATTTTCTTTTGTCAGATTTGGCATGTTGGAAGGGTTTCAAATACAGGTTTCTTCTTTTTCTCTTGCAACACCTCCATTTAGTCTTCTCTTTCTGTCACCAAATTCAATGACATTTACATGAAAATTCAATAGTGAATGGATGATTGAAAAATCAATGCCCTAATGCCTGAATTCTTATCTCCGATACTTTATTGCTGCATACTATGATGTAAGGATTCTAGGCAAGTTATATAAAAAGAAAATGTAGGTTTTGAATCCAGATAAATACTACTTTTTGATCCCCAAAGTTTGTTTTGTAACTTTATTTCCAGATCGCATGGCCTGCACGTGATGCTTTTCTGGTGAATAGTGATGTTCAAGTGATGGCATTGGGCACCAAGTAATGATTTATTATTTGCAAATGTTTACAGGTTTTCAGCCAAATGGACAAGCTCCAATCTCCTCTACTGATAAGCCATTGAGACCACAACTGCGAGCTAATGGAGTAGATGTTGCGGACTTCTCACCTCCGAGGCGATTACGGACCGATGAAATTCCCCAGATTGTCAATGATTTCAGGATTGCAGCAAGGAATGCTATGGAAGCTGGTATGTTCTTTTTTCTAGATTCTGAATAAAAAACTTAGAGGATGTCTCGGACTCGTTAAAATTATAGAATGGCTGCTAATTTTAGTGGATGATTTGTAGGTTTTGATGGAGTTGAGATTCATGGAGCTCATGGCTACCTAATAGAACAGTTTTTGAAAGATCAAGTGAATGATCGAACAGATCAATATGGGGGATCATTAGAAAATCGATGCCGATTTGCCTTAGAGATAGTCGAAGCTGTTGTCAATGAAATAGGAGCAGATAAAGTCGGAATAAGGCTATCTCCCTATACAGAATTCATGGAGTCAGTGGACTCTGATCCACAAGCATTAGGCCTCTACATGGTTGAGGCCTTGAACAAATACGGAATTCTCTACTGCCATATGGTGGAGCCAAGAATTAAAACAGGGATGGAAGTGTGTGAAAGTCCTCAAAGTCTTGTGCCAATGAGAAAGGCATTTAATGGCACTTTCATCGCTGCTGGGGGCTATGGTAGAGATGATGGAAACGATGCTGTGGCTGAGAACCGAGCTGATCTTGTGGCATACGGTCGACTGTTTTTGGCCAATCCGGATTTGCCAAGGAGATTTGAGCTTGGTGCCCCTCTTAATAAGTATGACAGGAGTACTTTCTACGCATCTGATCCAGTCATTGGTTACACTGATTACCCATTTCTTGAAGATAATGGGAATGCTTAAGTTTCCCCAACAGCAGAACAGGGGCATGTTTGTTCATATAATGGCCCATTAAAATGTAAAAGCCCAAATCCAAATTATACTTAAATCCATTTTCTTCAAATTGGACCGTAGCTGTTAACAACTAAGATGCACCTGCATCGCATCTTTTACATGGTGAAGCACGTTAACTTTTCTTCTCTCTAAATAAGACGTTGTTAACCGTTAATCTCTAATATTAAATTCTAAATTTGTTTACGAATTTGAATCAAGAATCCAAATTTGACCATATTTTTTCATTTCTTCTTCAACACTTTTTTTCTCTTAAATAAAATATCAAACTATAGATTAATGTTAATTAAATAGTCTTATCATCTCACTTATAATTTAATTCAGGCATAAGTGTAAAATTATCTCCTAACGTTTGGTGGTTTTGTCACTTTAGCCATTATCGTTTTTTTTGGGTAATTTTCATACATAACATTTGTTTTTTGGTTAAATTGGTTATTTTTTAACGGTCTTATTGACATGGCCATTAGTTGACTAACGGTGCTGACATGGCAAAATTTTTTTCATGTGGACACTGCCACGCATGCAACTACTAACGTGGCATATAAGACAAAATATGCCACGTCAGTAAAAAAATAATTATTTTTTATTTAATAATATTTAAAATTAATTTAAAATTATTTTTTAAATATAAAATTATTAAAATCATCACAGAAACATCATGATATCTGTATTTTGAATACATATCCATTAAAGCATTGCTCAAACAATATTTTTTTCGCCCAAATTCACTTTCCTAACATAACCATGAACACTCTCACCAAAATAAAGACCCTCATTATCAGCACAGCAAGCAAGAACCGCTACAATGGTAACAATCGTAGGATTAACTTCCCCTTGACTTCTCATTTCCATAAAAAGCTTCATTCCAACCAGTGGTTCCTTCCCTTTTACATACCCAGATATCAAAGTCGACCAAGCAATTGCATTTCTCACAGACATTTTATCAAATACCTGGTGAGAAGCCGTCAAATCATTGCTCAAAATAAAACCATTCAACTAACTGTTCCAAGAAGCAACATCTCTAACCAACATCCAATCAAACACTAGTTCAGCCACTATAATTTTACCATTTCTACTAGACATATCAATAAGAGCATTTCCAACAATTTGAGATTATGCCTGGGTCGTGGATTTGGTTGAAGACTTTGGTTGCATCATTTGGAAAGTTGAGATTGGCGTAGGTGGTGAGTATTTTGTAGGACAAGGCTTGGTTATGGTGTTGCGGTAGCCCTAAAGTTGTTGCCTGGGCATAGATTTTTTTCAGCTTTTTAAGATTTGGATATTTTCCTAAAACACAAACCCTAAACAAAAAGGAAAGGGGAAAGGGAAGGGGAGAAAGGGAAGGGGGAAGGTAACAAAAAGAAACTCAGAAATTTAAAATGATGATGATTTAATAATTTTATATTTTAAATTAATTTTAAAATAGTTTTAACAATTTTATATTTTTAAAAATAATTTTAATAATTTAAAATTATTTGTTGATGTGGCATATAAGACAAAATAGTGCCACGTCAGCAGCTGCATTTGTTGACTTGCCTAGGTGAAAAAAAATTTCGCCCTGTCAGCACCGTTAGTCAACTAACGGCCACGTCAGCAAGACCGTTAAAAAATGACCAATTTGACCAAAAAAACAAAGGTTATGTATGAAAATGACCCAAAAAAATGATAAGAGCCAAAGTGACAAAACCACCAAAAGTTAGGGGCTAATTTTACACTTATGCCTTTAATTTAATGATTAACTTTTTTTTCATTTTTTAAGAACCAACAATTTTCTAATTTGATTTGGATTAGATACACTTTTTTTTAAGGTAATTTTAAAATTTATTATGCATATTTCTTGAAATATTTTACTATACTTTTATAAGTCACTTGTTAATCTTTTATAAAATATTTTACTTTTCTAGGTATGACTTAACATTTTTCTTCAATAGTAACCTTATCTTTCTAATGAACATTATTGAGTTCAAAATTTTGATAAATCATCCACACAAAGATATCTGAAATTATAATTAAAAATATTCTTCAAATAAATATTAATATTAAAATGAATATAACATAAAGATGGCATTAGTTGAAGGTATTATAAACGGATCAATCATGAGATCTTAAACCGTACACTAAATGAAGATTGTTCCCCTTGATTTCAACTCGTGGGAGAAACATTATTGTTTAAGCCTCCAGCACTATCAATCAACTTCTAATGTTCGAGGGAGGGGAGAGTGGGTAATTTGGATTCATTTTTTTATTTTTATATGACATGGAAATGATGTGTATTAAAAACGAATGTTAAAAAAATAAGTCATTAACATAACAACCACATCAGCCAATTGTTAAGTATTTAACGGTTTTGAACTTAAAATCGAATGACCTATAAAAAAGTTTTTAAAAATCGAGTGATTATTTGTAAAATTTACTTTTAATTTTATTGCTAATCCAAACAACATTCTAGTATAAATTTAATGCTTATAAAATTCAAACTGTTAATTTTTTAACATTTAATTTTTAAATTTATCAAACGAAATTAATATTTTTGAAATTAAGATATTATGCATAGATAATAGAATTCGCAACCAACTTCAACCACTGACTACCGTTTTAGTTTGATTTAAAAGCTTAAAATAAACAAATGTAAATATCCATCTAATTGTCAAATTGTCTTACAAATTATTGATTTGGAGAGTTGTAGTATTAAAACAGTTTAAATTATAACAAAGTTAACATGTATTGCATAGAAGATATCTTGAAAATATTTTTTTCAAATATAATTATTGTCTAAACAAAAGATTTTATTATAGAATCATAAAAATTTTAAAAAAATATTAACTCTATTAAACAATAAATGATATTTTTAAACAGTAAATATATATATTTTTTTAATTTGATTTTATTTGATTCTTTTTAATTATATAATGATTAATTTGATCCATCTAATAGTAGTGAGACTAATTTGATTGGGTCTTTAAATAGAGGGACCTTTTATGTGCATTCACATAAATCTATCAATAGTTTAGTATATGTAAACCATGTAATTTTAGCCAATAAAAACGAGAAGAAAAAACTAATAATATTTTATTGTATTCAAATTGTAGTAATTTTTTAAAGTATAATCACAGTTGCCTTCAGCCATTTTATGATATGAGATCAATGTTATTCGAGGTAAAAACCTTTGCAATAGTGACGAAATTTAAACTTAGTTCAAATGCCCGAGAAAAAAAAGTCTAATTCCGTTACTTCCATCCGCTTATACTAATTATTTATTTGAGATATAAATTTCAAATTGTTGACAAAGAGATTTCTAGGAGAAGTATTGTCTTTTAAGTGTCATCATTTGGGTAGCCAATCTAAACCGTCAACAATCGAAAGTGTTTGGGATTTAGTCCTTGCCTTCCGTGGAGAGTTATGTACAACTTAGTAGAGATCAATACTCAACTACCTGCAAAACTCGAGATAAGTATTAGTATTGGGTGTGTGAATAATTATGCCACTTGAGCCAGGTTTGCACATTAAAGCCTTGATTGGTGGTTTGAGTTACAAGACATCCAGGCATTTCCATAATTATTCACACGCCCAAAACTAACAGTCATATCAAATATTGAAAGTATTGATCTCCACCAATCGAGGCGCTTTCCCTTCATGTACCGTACACTCCACGGAGGGCGAGAACAAAACTCTAACACGAGGATAATATCTTGAATTGTTAATGGTCCAAATCAATTGTTCAAAAAACGGTATTTTAAAGATGACTTCTCTTAAAAAATTTGATTTCCATGAACATTAAAAAAAATCACAGTAATAAAAATTAAAAAAAAAAAATCTTAAACCTACAAATAAAAATTAAAAATGAACTCAAAGTTTAAAACAAATCATATGAATTCAAATTTTGAAGTCAATTCAATATTATTTGAATAGATTCTACCGTGAATCTAATTTAAAAGATATTGAATCAATTTAAATTCAAACTAAAAAATTAATGAAAAGAGAAAGAAAAGAGATGGGGACAGTCAGGGTGTCACACGTTAATACTCATTGGGCAAATTGCATTGAATTTAACCATATTTATATTGAATGACCATTGTTTTTGTTTCATTTTTTGCTCGAGAATGGCCAATAGTGTGGCGGTGCAGTTCAATTATATGTGATCACAAAAGCAAGGGTGGGGCATTGGCGGCTAAGGGATGGACGGACCATCTCATCAATCACGTCAGCGGCACTCTAAAAGCTTTGTTTAGCAGCCAATCCAAAATGGAAAATTAAAAATACATTATTACCACCGGTTTCATATTAAAAACATAAAATTAACTTTAATGATAAAGCAAGTATTGTTTATTTTAAAAAATTTTGAGTTTAAGTTTTTGTATATGTAAAATATGTGTTTTATTAAAAGATTAAAAAAATATATATTATTATATAATTACATTAATATATTTAAAAAAATATAGATAAAATCTTTTACAGGAAGCTGAGGCGAGTGAGTGTAGCCATTGGTCAACAGGGGGGGGGCCGCCAAAAGATGCAAAACCAAAAGGTAAATTACGACGCACTACAAACGTGCTCTCCCTCGTCATTATATAATTTCACTTTCTTCTTGCTTTATTATATGTACCCCTCCTCCCATTATCCCATTCCATATGTCTGCAAATTTGCATAACCTACACAAGTATCTTAATTCCTTCTTACAATCAGAATCAACTTATACCCATCTATTCAATTTAATTGAAATGGAAGGTACCACCATTCAACCTCTTCTAACTCCCTACAAACTTGGCAATTTCAATCTTTCTCATAGGTAATTATTGCAACAAACCCTTTTTTCTGATTTCTCAGTAACAGGAGTTTTGCATTCTTTCTAGCTTTTTGGTTCCCATTATATTGTTTGTATAATTTTTATGCAAAATCTCAACCCCCATTTCCTACTGAGTCAGCATATTTCTGTTTAGTTGAAAATCCCAACTCGCGTGACTTTCTCTTTTCTGTAAAATATTAACGGTAATTGAATGACTAGCTTCATAAATTTACCTGTCTTTGTCTTGTTTCAGAATTGTATTGGCTCCATTGACTAGACAAAGATCTTACAACAATGTTCCTCAACCACATGCCATTCTGTACTATTCCCAGAGAGCTTCCAAAGGAGGTCTTTTTCTGTCTGAGACTACTGGAGTTTCTGATACAGCTCAAGGGTAATCGATCTCAAAAAGTTGAAATTTTGCTCTCCCTTTTTTTTCTAAACCTCAAAAATTAACTTGACACCCCCTCTCACAAAAAAAAATTAATGAAGGTATCATTTTACACCTGGTATATGGACGAAAGAGCAAGTTGAGGCCTGGAAACCCATTGTTGATGCTGTTCATGCGAAAGGTGGAATTTTCTTTTGTCAGATTGGGCATGTTGGAAGGGTTTCAGAAACAGGTTTCTTCTTCTTCTTCTTTTCTTACAACACCGCCATTTAGTCTTCTCTTTCTGTGACTGAATTCGGTGGCATTACATGAAAATTCAATAATGAATGAATGATTGAAAAATCAATGCCCTAATGTCTGAATTCTTATCTCCGATACTTTATTGTTGCATACTATGGCCAAGTTATATAAAAGGAAAATGTAGGTTTTGAATCCAGATAAATTCTACTTTTTGATACCCGAAGTTTGTTTTGTAACTTTATTTCCAGATAACTTGGCCTACACGTGATGCCTTTCTGGTGAATTGCGATATTCATGTGATGGCATTGGGCACCAAGTAATGGTTTATTATTTGCAAATGTTTTACAGGTTTTCAGCCAAATGGACAAGCTCCAATCTCCTCCACTGATATGGCATTGAAACCAAAACTAAAAGCTAATGGAGTAGATGTCGCGGACTTCTCACCTCCGAGGCGATTACGAACCGATGAAATTCCCCAGATTGTCAATGATTTCAGAATTGCAGCAAGGAATGCTATGGAAGCTGGTATGCTCTTTTTTCTAGATTCTGAATAAAAAACTTCGAGGACTGTCTCGGATTTGTTAAAATTATAAAATGGGTGCTAATTTTGGTGGCTGATTTATAGGTTTTGATGGAGTTGAGATTCACGGAGCTCATGGCTACCTAATAGAACAGTTTTTGAAAGATCAAGTGAATGATCGAACAGATCGATATGGGGGTTCATTAGAAAACCGGTGCCGGTTTGCCTTAGAGATAGTCGAAGCTGTTTCCAATGAAATAGGAGCAGATAAAGTCGGAATAAGGCTATCTCCTTTTACAGATTTCATGGAGTCATGGGACTCTGATCCACAAGCACTAGGCCTCTACATGGCTGAGGCCTTGAACAAATACGGAATTCTCTACTGCCATATGGTGGAGCCAAGAACTAAAATAGGGATGGAAGCGTGTGAAAGTCCTCGAAGTCTTGTGCCAATGAGAAAGGCATTTAATGGCACTTTCATCGCTGCTGGGGGCTATGGTAGAGATGACGGAAACAATGCTGTGGCTGAGAACCGAGCTGATCTTGTGGCTTACGGTCGATTGTTTTTGGCCAATCCGGATTTGCCAAGGAGATTTGAGCTTGGTGCCCCTCTTAATAAGTATGACAGGAGTACTTTCTACACATCTGATCCAGTCATTGGTTACACTGATTACCCATTTCTTGAAGATAATGGGAATGCTTAAGTTTCCCCAACAGCAGAACAGGGGCATGTTTGTTCATATAATGGCCCATTAAAATGTAAAAGCCCAAATCCAAACTATACTTAAATCCATTTTCCTCAATTTGGACCGTAGCTGTTTAACAACTAAGATGCACCTGCATCGCATCTTTTACATGGTGAAGCACGTTAACTTTTCTTCTCTCTAAATAAAACATTGTTAATCTTCAATTGTTTACTAATCTGAGTCAAGAATCCAAATTTGACCATATTTTTTCATTTCTTCTTCAACACCTCTTTTTCTTAAATAAAGGACTGAATAGAGATTAATGTCAATTAAATAGTCTTATTTTCTTCTTAATTTAATGATTAACATTTTTTCTTTTTTAAGAACCAACAACTTTTTTTTATTTTGTAGTTAATCTAAAGTTTTCTAATTTAGTTAGGATTTGTTACACTTTCTTTTATTCCACAAGTCCTTTTAAAAATTATCATCTATATATTTTTAAATGTTTTATTGTACTCTTATAAGACATATAAAATATTTTGCCTTTCTAATTATTTCCTAATATTTTTCTTCCACGATAATCTAAAATCTTACTAAGATTATTGAATTCAAAATTTTGATAAATCATCCGCATTTTTTTACAAGATATCTGAAAATGTATAACAATTTTGAGGATAAAATTAAAAATAATCTTCAAACAAATATTAATATTAAAATGGAATATAACGTAAAAATATCATTAGTTAAAGGTGTTATAAACAAATCACTCACGAGACCTTGAACCGAACAGTAATGAAGGCAAAGAAAGTCTTTGACAAGTGATTGTTGATGTTCAGGTTCCTTCAATAAAGTCGGTCACTGCCATGATCCAGAAGAAAAGTAATGGCAATGGGCCATTGTGTCTGGCTTCTCATCTTTGCTTTTAATCTTATACAAAGGATTCCCAATTTCATTTTCTCTTTTACAAATTCTCTCACCAGTTTATCCCAAATATTCTTTTAGATTGCAAGTTAAAAATTGGAAATCGTGTTATCAAAACCCAAATTTTGCGAAATAATTGGGGAGGGGGTTTAGATTTATTATTATCAGATATTTTCTAATTCTCACGCACTTTTTAACCATGAAAAACAAGGATAAAATTTATCATTCATCCATAACAAAAAATTATTAACCATCGAAGTCATTTGGTCCTTGTTTTAGAAAATATATAGGGATAAGATTTCCAGCACAAAGTAACAACAGAAGATAAGAAGAGGTGAAGAAGATAAAATCGATTTTATTTATTTAACTTGTGATGCATTTTTTCATGAGAAATTGATACAATTAGAGTTGGTTTATATACAAAAGGGGCACAACCACCAGTAGTATTTGGGTTGAAGTAAAGCATGAGGTAGGGCCGAAAGGAAAAGAAAAGGTAATGTACAGTTGAAGGATCAAATGTAGGGATTGATATGGGAAGAATAGTCACGAATACCAGCTCCTTCCCATCCCATCCATTCTTCCCACAAATCCCAATCTGAATCCTCCATTCCTCTCATTGGCTCATCTATCCCAGCCTCGTACACTTCTGCTGCCTTTGGTTCTTCTCTCAATCTACTCATCAATATCTGCATACCCATATTCCTCAGAATATTAGCAACAATAATAGATTGTGTGCACATCTTTTGAAGCAGTGAGAAAGGGGTTTCAATTATTTGTTGAGTGTGTTTCTAACAGGCTAACCCCAAACACCAAAGTGAGTTATCTCGTCTCACCGTAAATGGAATCAATATATTTCGTGATTTGGCTAATGATTTTAGTGCTAATTTAAAGCAAGCATGCTTCTCCTAATTAATTAATTGCCTACCCCTATTTTTTGAAGTTTCTGTTCTGAATAGGGTAAGAAAATAAACCTAAATCTTAGAGGAAGAATAAAACATACGTCATAAGCTTCATTGATCGTTTGAAACTGAACCCCACAATTGCTTCCTCTGCAAACGTCCGGATGATACTGAAATCAACACAAAAAAACCATCAATCAACCAACTCCCACGATCAAATCAATTTTAAAATATATATATATATTCCATCTAAAAATGAAACAAAAAAGAGGGAAAAAAGGGGTACCTGAAGGGCAAGTTGCCTGAAGGCCTTTTTGACCTCAGATTCAGAGGCGCCGGGTTGGATCCTGAGAGTTTTATAAGGATCCATCACCGACGGAGCAGAAGAACAATAAACTCTAACTCTGTTGGCCATCTTCTTCTTTCCCTTTTCCTTAACTTGCATCCACGAGGAACAACCCTTGCCACCAATCATCCCGATAGCACTCGCCATTGTCGAACAAACAAAAGATCAACTCTTGAACTCAAATCCCCCTTAACAAAACAGAACCGCAGGCTCCAATCTTCAGATTGAATCCAAATGCTATATAAATATAATGGGCAGATAAGGGAAGCAGGTATTGATTGATAATAATTGAGACTGTGGAATAGAATATTAATTATTATAGATGGAGGGACTGTTTAAATAAAGGGGAGGATTATTTATAGAGGGAAAAGCAAAGCAGAAAGGGAGAGAAAGAAGGGGAAAGGTCCTTATCCAAATCCAAAGGGACGGGCTTCGAGGGGATGACGTGTAGAAAATTGGTGGTGCCTGGGGTTGCCCAAGCCCCGAAGAGAGAGACGGTCAGAACAAACTTATCTTATTTGTTTTATTGATTGCTCGCTTCGTCAGCATCCACACTGTCACGTTTAGCCCGGTTTATTATGGTTATTTTTTCTCCTTATTTATATTTTATTCTATAACAAATCTCAAAAGGTTGACTCAGTTTACCCCATCAATTTAATTTCTCTTTTTAATTTTTAACTATATTTTAAAATTTTATCAATTTCGAAAAATAATTTTAATTCAACTTCGACCATTTAAATATGTTCATGATCCCAATCTAATTTTATTAGGATCACACAGACCATAATTTAAAATATTTTGTACAAATAATATGAACATAGCATAAATATGTCAATGTGTAATCAAACAAAAAAAAAGTCAATGTATACATAAAATTTATATTAATATAATATTTAAATACAGTTATAACATAAGAAAAAGACGTGTATTAGTTAGGAGCCAGCAACCCAAGTTGAAAGTATAAAAAAGAAAACCTTATATAGTTTATGCCATTGGCATTTATATAAGAAAGAAAAATGCTGCTAATATTTTCATGAATTATAAATCTCTTTTATCTGAAAATGATGAAGTTAATATATATATATATATATATATGTATAAGATTCTTGAGTAAATTCTCTTCTCTTAATAATATAGTAAAATCTAAAAATAAGAATTAAGATTATATAAATTGATTCAAATTATAATGAATTATTATTATCCATAATTACATTTTATCTTATCCACTGTGTATTAGTTAAAACCGAAGTGAAAACTCTATTTAGTTTATATTCTTTTGTTATTTTTATATTTATTTTATTATTTATATTTAAAATTTGTTAATGTTGTTTTCAATAAATTTGTTGTCCAAATTCGAACCCATGAAAAAATACCAATAAAATTTGTGCAACATCTTGTGTATGGTATTTACACGCATTGTTGATGTCTATAGCTGAAACGTGGATTGTAAAAAAAATTCATATATTTTATGTTTAAATATTTTTGAAGAATTATATTTAAATATTTAATTGATTTAAAAAATATTGAAAATAATAAAGATGGATAGCAAAAATTAAATTGAATTAAAATGAGTTAGAACATAAATGAATACATTTAATATCTATAGAGGTGATACTAACTTTCAAAATTATATATCTATAATGAAATAGAGTGGATGGTGAAATAAAATGAATTAATTATGGATCAATGATAAATTTAGCAACACGATTAAATTGTATTTCATAAAAGCGACTGACAATATTTTTTGAAAGAAATGAATAAGAAAAATTATGTGTTAACACGTGGCAGGCATATATGCTCATTAAGATTTAAATCTGAATGATGGTATCTATTACTTACAGATTGTCATATCAGACTACTCGTACTGTTTTTTGTTGACTGTTAGCCTTTATTTTGGTTTAGTTTATTTTTATTATTTTTTCTTCCTATTGTCAATCTGCACATTAAAATAATGTGTTCTAATTCTAAAAGGATTCGTTGCATGACTTGGCTTATAAACATGGTTTTAGTGTACATTTAGAAATCTAAAAATAAATAAAATAATTAATAATGTAAGTGTCGAGAAATTATTTGTTTTTCAATGAAGTTAAAAAAATTCATAAATAGAATGAAATTTTGTCATGTATTTTAAAAAATATATTAAAAAAAGTATAAACAGACGGTATTATTAAATCCTGATTGAGTGTGAACATTTTAATTCACATTTGAATATAAAAAGCATTAATTGTCACTGTTTTTCAATAATCCTTATTAATAATGTATTATGTTTTAGATGTTATTAGAGGTTATGGATTGGGTCAGATGCTTTGGCTGTTCAACCTCAAGATGGATCTATCCATCGGGTTCGAAAGTTTATACTGTATGGATATATTTAAATGTTTTTTTAATATATTGGAGTTATTATATGGTAGTATTTGTTCATATTTTTTTTAATCCTTTGATAATGTACATACACCTTACATATACAGGTGCTCGAACTCGGGTCTCTTAAGATGAACAACATCCTCTTTTTCACGGGTACCACTTGTTGAATTTGAATATATTCAAACGTTAAATATTATTTTTTTATTAAGTATAAATGATAACAACTTTTTATTTAATAGTAATAATGTTGAACCAATTTAATAGGAATACTAATTCAGAGAAAGTCATTGAAGCATCTTTTGAGCAAATAGCTTTAACCATCATTAAATTGAGGATTGGAATCCGACAAATTAATAAAAAATGGTTAAAATCAGATTTGTTGATATTGATAAAATTTTGGTAGAAATAACATATTTTTAGCCAAATCCATAAACCTAAAGCTAAAATTCTATGGGCAATGACCCAACATAGAACAAAATTGTAAATAAATAAAAAAGAAAAGAAAAGAAAAGAAAACCTCAATCTATCAGTGTTAACTTTGTTAAAATGTTCTTTTTGGTGAATTGTTAATATGTTTTTAATTAGTTGTGGAATTTGTTATTGTGTTTCTTGCTTAAAATATTTTTAATAGTTGTGTGCTTTATTTAATACTTAAAACTATTTAAAATTATTTCTTAATCTTTAAATAAAAAGATAAATATATTTCAACATGCTCCGATTTTTATATTTTTTTGCACTAACAATGATATCAATCGAACTAAGATTAAATCGACAACTTAAACCTCAAAGTTAGACATATCGATTGCATAGAATTTTTTTATTTTTACTATTGGTTTTAGCGGTTCAATTTTAAAAATTCAATAAGAATAATAATATATTAATTAAATTGGAATATTTAAGTGGTGGTTTATGTTGTTATTGCTATTTATTTATATTTATAATATTTTTAAGTTTTTTTTTTTTTTAAAGGGTTGAATCGATAATCTAATCTATTGAATTGATTAATAATTTGATCATGGAAACATTTGAATTAATAAATCTCAATCAACCTGTAAAAGAACATAAATCTCAATCAAACTGGGTTGATTGAACTATTTGGCCTATAAATAAACCGAGATCCCAATCAACGGAACGGAATAAACGGAGGGAAATGTTTTGCCCAAATTAAACAAAAAAATTCCGAATTGAAAATGTAAAAATCTGGTGCAATGCATCCATCATAGAAACCATTTTTATTTAATAGGATAATAATAGTGATTTTACATTCTCTGAAAATGACTGAGAGTTTCGTTTCGACCACTTTCTTAAAATGTTGTATAAAATTATGACTCAAAAAAAGAAGTGTTATAAAATTGGGTGAGGAGAAAGACGGGTGATATTTTTATTTACTTGTTTTCACACGCTTGGGTTCAAAGTTGAAATTTAGAAGTCAGCTGATATTTTGAACCATAACGTAGGTTTTGTGATCCGCAGCCCTAACGTCACGTTCTTCATCGATTTGAAATATGGTTATTATTTTACAGGATGAGCATATAAACTTTTAATTACAAAGTTCTGCTTGTAAATAAATCAAATCATACGTTTTCGTGAAAAGCCTTTAAAGACGAGCATATTAATAAAATTGGGGAAAATCAAAATTAAACAATTCCCTGCCACGGAATCAGAGGGTGTGCCGATATCTTGGAAATGAGTAATAACATCTCAGAGCGAAATTGACGATTAGATGGATATTTACAGTTGTTTGTTTCATTAAAAATGGAAAGGGTATTGCAATGAGCCGAGAACAGTCTTCTTCGGTGGTTAGAGCAAGTTGGGACTTTTGTATCTTAAATTTAGAAAGAATATCCTATTCTGTGTTTGTAATGATACCAATTCCGGGCTCACTTTAATCCACATAAACTTTATAAAATAGCCATCAACATCATCAAGAATTTTGCGAAATTATATTTACGGAAATAATAAATTATTCTATTCAAGCAACTCCATTCTCCTATTTTTACTATTTCTCTTACATGCGCATAAGACCCTAATCATGTCCCTGTTGTTTAGACGGAACCATACGAAACAACTATTGATGACATCAAGTTTGACTCTTAGTTTTTTTTTTTTTTTTAAATGCCAAATGTTTCTTAATTCACATCAAGAAAAAAAACAATAACAGAATTTTGTATATATAAACATAAGCTTAAGAAAAATAAATATCTATCAAATTCATGAATTCCACAAATGATTATCAAGGTTACATTTTTATTAAAATAGATAAAGTGAAATTATACTCTCCCCGATAATATTTTTGGTCGGGTCAAATTAAAATGATATTAGCACATTTTAGTTATACTTACTAAAATTTGATCTAAAACGTTAGTATAGAATTATGTCCGAATTCGTAAAAGAATATTTCAAATAGGTCCACCCATATTTTAGTTTATTAAATATTTATTTTATGTTTAATTTAATATTTAATACTCAGGGTCCGTTTGTTTCAATGAAAATAGTTTTCGGAAAATAATTTCTAAAAAATGATTTACTTTTTTGGTAAAATTAATATTTCTTGGTGTTTGGATGAATCTGCGTAAAATATTTTCTGTTGTTTGACAGATTTCTTGAAAATATTTCATAAAAGCTGTTTTCAATGAAACAAATATTTTCTTATATTTTCATTGTTTAATTGAATTTATTTTATATCTATAAATTTATGTTTTATATTGTTTTTGCATATATTAAAAATACGTTGTTAAATTCAAGTTCATTACAACATCATTTTTTTAGTTAGATGACTGCCAAGTGAGTACTTTTTTTTATTTAAAAACGTGATATCAACAAAATTGACAAAAAAAATTTAACAATGTCAACAATTGGACTTGATTTTCAAATTTGACAAGTAGAGAACTAAATTCTTGAAAATAAAAGTACAAAGACTAAATTGCAAATTTATGAATAATACATAGACTTATGACATATTTTAACCTTTATACTAAAAACCATTTATTATTAATATATTTATAATTGTAACAAATATTTATTATTAAAATATTAATATTTATTTTTAATAATGTGTGAAGAATATTATTTAAATTTATTATTAAAATAAAATTGAAATATTAAATATTTTATTAAAATAATATATTATATTAATTATATTAATAATTTATTATATGAATAAATATAAATAATTAAATATGTGTTTAATAATATTGAAAAATATAACATTTTATATTAATATATTAATATTTTTAAATATTTTTAAAAATAAAAATAAATTTAATTATCAATACAATAATATTAAGCTTGAATTAATTTAAATTTTATATAAAAATAAAAATTAATTATAGAGGAGTTCTTTTCGAGAAAATAATTTACACATTTTGAAAGGATAAATTATTTTACAGGAAAAAAAAATTATTTTAAGTTGACTTATAAATAATTTTTTGTTGATCAAACTATTTTCTAATAAACAAGTACAAAAAAATACAGAAAACATTTTCGATAAAATATTTTACATACAAACAAATAAACCCTTATATAGATACATTTTCATTTATTTAAAAATATATATATATAAACTACACGTTTTTGAAAATTGGGTTGTTGAGACGTCTTAGAAAAATCATTATCTACTCTTGAATGTCTTTTTCTAATTTAATAATTCCAATGTATTAGTCTATTTTTTTAATAGAATAAAACAAAAAAATTATAATTTTTTTAATTGAAATTTAAGTATTTTTTAAATTAGTATTTGAATTTGATAACTTTTTATAATTACGATACTTAAACTTTTTTTAGGTTCAATTTGATATACGAATTTGTCACTTTTCTTAATTTGACAATTAAGTTTTGTAATTTAATTTGACCTAAACTTGTTAAACATTATGTAAATTACTTAAAATACTAATGCCTTATTTGACTACCAGTGTTATAACATGATAAAAAAAAAACTTATTTATTGCATATGTATTATAATAGTTAGACATAAAATAAAAAAATAGTTAATACAACTTTAAACTTGAACTAAAAAAAGAGAGTAAAAACTCTCGTAAAAAAATAAGATATCTTTAAAATAAACAAAAAGTTTTTCTCCTCAGTGTAAAAAAATAAGTCATTGGAATAGTTAAATATTACAAATTAAATTAGTTTATTACTAAATTATATACTAAAACATGCGTAAAAAATAATACTCCAACCAAACGTAACATAATGGTATTAATTTTTTATGATGGAACAAAAATAACTAATGTTTGACTAACACGTGATAAATAACTTTGAATATAATGATATAAATTATTACATTTATTAATTTTCTCTGTCTTGCTAAATAATGTGCTCAAATTTTATTTTCTTTAACAATATGATAGCTTTGATTTTTAATGGTAAGAATAAATAAAAAAATATTACATATTCAATCACGACAGTTAGATAAAATGATAAAGGTCTCTCTTACATTAATTAATGGTCAAGAGTTTGATTCTCGTCCTGGATATAGAGTAACTTTAAAACTCGTGATCAACATTCACTTTCTTAATAGATCTACAAAATGTAAAAGATTAATTACTGGGTAGTTTTTGTTAAATTTTTTCAATTTAATAGGTCTATTTTCTGATAATCTTATAACACATTATGTGAGAACAGCTTAATCAGCATGTCAAATTAACAAATATTGACAAAAAAATACTTATAATTTTAATGAACAAATTGATATTTATAAATAAAAAAATTGAAGACTTAATTTCTAACTTTTCAAGTACACGAGTTAAACCCAAGGGTGGATACAGGGGGATTGACAAGGGCCCTAGCCCCCTAAAATGATAATTTTTTCATTTTAATCCTTTAAAATTTTAAAAAATTTAAATTAATAAATATAAAATTACACTTTACTCCTTAAAATGATAAAAAATTTATTTAATATTTTAAAAATTATAAAAATATAAAGAATTTAATTTCGGTCCCCTCTGAAAATTTTTTCTAACTTCGCCTCTAGTTAAATCTCAAATTTTGTTCAAATATAGAGATTGATAAACATATTTTAACCTATATAAAAATATGAAAAAATATAAAACACCATTATAATAATATATTACTTTATAAAAAAAATTTTGATAAATTTTTAATTAAATTGAGATTCGATTGATATTTGATGTGTGATATTAACACAATCACACACTTTAAAAAAAAATTGAAGTGATATTTTTTTATTTTTTTATTTTTATCATATAAACATTAGATAAATAATAGTGACCCAATATGATCCAGTAATCAGTGTAATAATTGGGCCTATGGTCCAAGTTAAAAGTCCACTTAAAACTTAGAACTTAATGGAATAAATTTATCCTAGGTCTGAAAGTGCCCCAATTTCCACAAATGGCATCCCATGGACCATGGTGCACTCCTATTTTATTTATTTATTTTTAACATCATAGATTAGTGGTTAAATTTCAAATTTAGTCCCTATATAAATGGAAGGTCCAAAAGGACCTTTCTTCTTTTGACACATGAGTGCCCTCTTTTTTCTTTTTACATTATAGACTAGTGGTTAAATTTCAAATTTGGTCTCTTAACTATGCTTAAAATTGTGATTTAATCTATATACTTTAACTTCTAACATAATTGAGTCCCCATATTTTTATAATATTATTAATTATCCCAAAAAGGTAATATTATTAATTTTTGATTAAAATATTGCATGGTGATATATATATATATATATATATTAATTTTAAAATGTCACTCCAGTAAATTTAATAGTGATAAAAATTGAACTGAATTTTTTATTTCAAAAAAAATAAAATAATTAAATTTCTGTAAATATAAATAAGAACTAAATTTCAAATATACAAAATGTTAAAAACTTATAATATATTTTAACTTTCAAATTTTTACTTCATAAATTTGAGACAAATGAATAATAAATCCAAGATGAAAAATGAGAACCATACTAGTGAAGTAAAATGCAGAAACCAAATAAAGACAAAAAAGAAAAGCATTTGGATCAATAGCATGGATTGTACAAAAAATTCTTATTACTTTTTGAACCAATCATAAATCCTTCAATGTCAGTTATTGTATTCAACTCACAAATTGTTATTTAAATTATACATTATTTTTTGAAATTATAATTTTTTATCTTAAATTATTTTTTTCTTCTTAAGCCCATATCCTATTGCTTTAGCCGTTAAGTCTACTTTAAAAAAGATTTAATCTACAAATTGATACCTTAATTATAACATTTTTACAATTTTGGTACCTAAACATTTTTTTGGTCACAACATAAATTACTTTTTTTTTCCAAAGTTGTTACATTTGTTAATTCAATTGTTAGTCGATGAAGTTTTTCAAAATTGGACCGATGATTGAACCATTAAAAATTTATAAAAATAAAAATAAAAAACATTTAAAAATAGAGAGAATCGTTTTAACCAATTTTTTAGCCTGATTAAATCGACTTATATTGGTTTGCAAGTCAATTGATTCAACCCTTATCTTCGGACTAGTATCTAGATCGATTCCCAATTCAACCGGTTTGACAAGCCAGTCTAATCTAGTTTTGATTGTTGAATGAATTTTTTGATCCTCTCAAGTCGAGCAAACAAGAAGTGAAATTCAAAAACATAGTTAATTATTACCGTCTTGACCTTTGGAGTGTGAATTTCAAGCATTGTTGACATTCCAATATTATAAAAGGAGGAAAAATGTAAAAAGAAAAAATAAAGAGAGACACAATGTAAAACTAATTTTAAAATTTATATGATGTGAATTGGCTTGAATTTTTTTTAACAAATACAACATTTTAGTGTAAAATGAGTAGGAAAAATAGTTTAGATAACGCTTTTGAAAAGAAAAAGTTACGAGAAAAAGGTATAATTTAGATAGTAATTTTTGGGTTAAGTTTTTAAAAAAAAAATAGACTTAACTATTTGACTAATGAAAGTATCAACTTGAAAATAAAAAAAAAATAAATTGAAGTACCACTTTTATATCGAAAGGGAAAAATGATGTTATTTATGTACCAACTTGCGAATTTAACCATGAATAGTATAAATTTTTACATTGTTATTAATTTTAGTGACATCAACAAACAAGAACGAGGAGTAGAGAAAAAGGTGAGGAAGATGCATCCTAATCCTGATGGATAAAAAGGCAAAACATGACGAATAGTGAAAGGGTCCCCAACAGAAATGTTCATCGAAAAGAGAGAAACGGATAAAACGTCGAATTGCCCGTCCCTCATTCCCCTCTATATTATCCCTTTTCATTGCATTATTACTTCCCCGCTGTTCGATTCCGTAACAAGCACTTGTATCCCCCCCCCCCCCAAAAAAAAAAAATCGTTTCTCTTTTCTAGAATTGATAATTAGTGTATTTGATTTTGTGTGTGTGTTGAGAATGCAGGCCGATCATGAGGAAATACTGCACAAAGGGCACGGATGCGGTTCGAGAGCCGATGAAAATGGAGGCGGAGGAAGTGAAGAAGAGGAGTAGCATGGAAGGGAGTTGCTGCTGGGTTCCTCATGACCGAACTGGAATTTATTACCCCAAGGATCAAGAAAAGGTCATGGCTGATGTTCCTGCACCTGCTGCCATTCATTGGTTTTCCTTATGATTAGAGATTGAGAATATTAACTTGGAATGATATATTGATGTTAAAATTGAATGTTTTAAAAGATTGAAGCTTATATGTTCATCTAAAGTGAACTTGTTGAAGTTTATGAATTTGATCTAATTTTTGTGTTGGATTTATCAAGTTATGTGTTCTTAGTTTTGTAGTTTGATTTGATTCGGTGAATTCTTACGTACTTGATTTTGGTTGTGCACAAAATTATTTGAGCTTTAAGAACATACGGAACTCATTTTTCAGTTTTATATATTCCTATTAAGCACCAAAGATATATCACTGGAAACATAGTAAAATAAAAAGGAGAGGGGTTTACATTTTATTTTATTTGTTATTTTTATTCACCGTGGCTGTGCATATAGCTAATGTTTTTAGTCGAGACCAAGCACGTCTCTAGTATTCCAGCGTTTTCCTTTGCTCCCTACACTTCTCTTTTCCTAAATAAACCTTGGAATTCAATTTTCAATTTCATTCTTGACACAATTTCCCTAATTTTACAAATGGATCAAAAAATTGCACATGCATAGTTTTTTTTCCCCTAAAAACATATTATCGATGTGTTTTACGAATATTTGGAGCACAATCTCATTTTTAATTAACGTTTTAAAAATCTTTTAGAAAAAAATACTTGATTAGATAAAATAAAAAAAAAGAAGAAGAAGAAGAAGAAGAAGAGAAATTTCGAACCTCAACATGGTGTTGAAAAAACCGAGTTCTTTTTTTATATAAAACAACATATAGTTTTTTCAAACACTGTGTACCAAAAAAAAAAAAAAGAAGTTGATCGAACATCGTTCATAGCATTTTTATTCGATGATAGTGGAATCGTTGTGTGTCAATTTGGTCAGTCTGAGAGTAGCAATTCATTGTACAATTGTGGTCACAGCATTATCAACGCTATTGCCAGTGTTTGACTGTTCTATGCACAACAATTGCATTGTATTTGTATATTATTTTCTATCCAATTATTCGGACAACATAATTGCCCCAATTATTCATTGATGTCACCACCTTCCATACATAAGCATTTCCCAAGTCTGCGTCTTTGATTTTTTTTTTTTTTTTTTTTTTAATTTTCCCATTTTATTTCCTTCAATTTTTTCCATCTTATACAATGTTTAAATTATTTATAATTTTCAACATCTAAAATGAAAGATTCTACTCACTTAAGCAAGTTTAGACTCGCTAATTTAAATTGTGACAACAACAATAACATCGATCATACCGAACTAAAACTCAATGGATGATTCATTCCGATGATGATAATAAGGCCACGTTTGGTTGGAGGGAATTCCCTCCTTATTCATGGATTTGGTTTATCGTTTTCTTCGTTCGGCGAATGACTATTCCTCTCCTATTCGTCTGATTTACCGAATCATCATTCGGTGAATGAGGTTAAGAATAGCCTATTCAACAACGAACCTAATAGCAAAATTTTCCTCCCAGACTATTTTACCCTGTATTTGTTCACCCATCGATTCCGTCAATTTCATCGTTGTAGTAGGTGCCTCCCTCGATTCTGTCATTGAGAACCGTCGATTCATTTCCGACTCGTACCCCGCCTCCGCAAAGCTGCCTCCTTTCCTTTGTGAGAACCTCTGTAAGTGCCCCTTTTTCTTCCCTTTCTTGTTTTATAATTTCAACTGCTTTATAATTTTTCATCCGCTTTGTGAGAATCGTCGATTCATCGTTGTTGTAGGTGCCTCCCTCGATTCTGTTATTGGTTTCGTTTTTCCTCTTTCCTTTCGAATTTTTTTTTCAATTATCATTGTTATAAGAATGATCCAGAAGAATATTGAGAAATATAGTTCACAAGTAATTATTTTTCCATAATTTTATTGAATTTTGAAGCAAAATGGAATTTTTTTAATTTCAAAAACTACAGTCTGGGGATAAGGTTCGAAATTGTAGATTTTGGTATTGAGACCTTTTTCATTAAATAACTGGTTAAATCTAAATTCAGAAATTCTAGATTTTGGTATTGGAAGAATTTTTCCATAAATTCAGTTATCTTAATTCACATGTATACACAAAGCTGCAAGATGGTGTAAAGTTGTAATTGCTTTCAACATTGAGGCGATGGTATGAGATGAATCATTTTGTTACCAACTTGCAATACTATATCATGTTTGAAGTCTTGGAGGTGTAAAAATCATTGTTGATTTGGAAAAGTTTGGTGATTAGAGCTGTGAAGATGTGAAAGTTCTATGATATTTCTGCTGTGAATTAGAATCTAGCATGTAAGGGATAGTTTAAGTGCTATAGGACAAGTAAGTAAAGAGTAGATGCTTTGTGGTCTATCCAAAAATAATTTCTTTAAAGCTCATTGGTAATTTGGTTTTTGAGGTTTTCATTGCAGGGTGATTGCAGTATTTTTGCTTGGTTGTTTTGCTGGTTCTGTAGCTTGGCTGTCTAGTCTGTTGCAGGGTGTAATTTTCATTCTTTAGGGATGTTTTTTTTCTGTTGTTGTGAGCTTTGTTGGTTTAAAGAGGGTGCTGTTGCAGGCAGCCCTGTTTTGTTTCTGGTTTGGCAAGGTCTTCCTTTGCATTTGACTCTGATATTATGATTGAGCAAAAAAAAAAAAAAAGAGTAGATGTTTTGTTATGAACTTATCACTTGATAATATCAACATGTTTGTATGACCCGTTCTTGTGCCTGAGTTAAGAAAATAGGTATATAATGCTTTAACAATTTATTCCCCATTAATTTATTAGCATCTAATTAAATATAGTAGAAAGACTAAGCAAGTTTGTAGCAGCCTAGCGGAGGACCATTCAACTGAGAATGGTGGCCTAGAAAGTGATCCATAAATTATTTAGGAGTGGAATGTTAAATCTAGTATTACACCACTGATGGGATTTTTCCTTCCAAAACTTTTAATCTAGTATATATATTCACTTTATAATCATCCCAAAGAGACTTAAAACAGAGTAACTAGTATGTATAGTCATTAATACATTGCAGACTTAAAACCCTTTTTTTTAACTGTTCAATGTATCATCATCTTCTGCTTTGTTTATGGTAATGTTGAATTTGTTTGGAGATATTCATTGCTAAATGAAGAAAGATGTTAGCCTATGCTTTGGGGGTGTTCATAGGCATAATACCATGGGATTTCAGTATCTTGGTTTGTTTTACTTGGTCTGATTAGTGACAAGTATAGTGGGGAGTCTCCAGGTTGTGAAAGTTGGGACCATGTGACTTGGCACCATCATTAGCTGGGACGTGCTGGATTACAGGTAACATGGTTGGTTGACTGACTTTATCTAAATTTACCCCAAATTCCTCCCTTCCACTTCAATTAATCTTTGATCAATCAAATACAGTGTGGATATAATGCTTTGATGCATGATTTTTGGCTTTTGTTGCGAGAACGTGTTATTTAGAATGTGTTTTGAGATGCTGTTAAATATGTCTATTTTTTTTTCTTGTGTATATCATATTGAACTCCAGTATTTGCATGAGTATGTTCAGATAAGATCAAGCATTGGATTGACTGTCAACCCGATAGTTAACTTCTCGGTGTGCTTAGAACAAATGTTCTTGCACTAGATACCAATATCTCATTCGACACGAAGATTAGGAATTTCACCAAATGCAAGGGGGATTGAGCTTCACCAATGCAGACCTCATTGCTTCTTTAGCTCTGCATGTGATTATGTTCTATATACCTATCTACAGCTGAACATTCTAAATGATATAATCTCAAGTTTAATACCTTGTTTGTCAATGCAGGAATGAAAATGGTAATTCAGTTAACGCATCTTACTACCATATTGTGAATCCATCGATTAACACTGCTGTTGATGTTGAGGTGACCCATAACTTCTCTGTCAATGTGAACACCATCACCATGGGTACACAACATGCATTGGATCCATTAACCACAATCAAGGCATGATGCCGACAAGGCAAACGCACTCATCCAGCACGGGTATACCTTTTCTTTGTTGAGGACAATTTTTACTTGGCATAGAACTTGATAACAGGTATAGGAATAAAGTCTAACATTGGATCAACATGTAAATATGAATTTGTCGAATCCAAAAATATTTTTAAAGATTTTAAATTCATAAATAATTAAGCATTTAGAATGTATTTGTTGTGTGTCAACTATAATGAACTATAATGAACATAACTTGAGAAGCAATAGATTCAAATAACAATGTATTATTTTAAAATGTAGTAAATAAAATAATTTAAATAATTTTATATAATCTTATATAAAAATAAAAAATCTTTTAATATAATTATTATTAAATTATATTTAAAAATAATTTTATTAAAATTTAATAACAATAATAATCATTTTAAAAATGTTATTGAATTATATATTATTTTATTAAATTTTATTTAATAATAATTATGTTAAAATATAATTAAATTATTTATTATTTTTATTAAATTATATTTAATAATAATCTTATTAAAATTTAATAACAATAATCATCTACCTAAAAAAATTCTACTAAAGGTATTTTAATAATTTAAGTTTTTTTTCTTATACTATTACAATATCATTTCATTCAACCAAACACAAAAATATTATTACAATTCTATTTCATTCCATTCAATCAAATAATTGAATTACTAAATACAGTTTTATTTCATTATAACGAACCAAATATAGTGTAATAATAACAATATCGGAGCCTTGTTAGACCTCACAAGATATAGGCACGCTTGAACCTACTATTAGGTTGGTATTGTCACGGGAAACCACTTAAATTTCAAAGAAAAAATAAAACAATTAACACCAAATTTACGAACTTAAAAACTCGACATAGCGGAGTGGCGAAATAAAAAAACCTTGGAACATGTACAAATCATAAACCGCAAATCACTTGCATAATAAGAAAGTGGAATATTCATTACGTGTTTGCTTACAGCTTTGAAGAAAATGGGTTACTATAATTTGGTGTGAAGGAGAAGAGACTAATGCTTCTCAAGGTCCAAAATCCAAATGTACTTTTTACCTGGTTCGTGGGTGTTCGATCTTTCAATGCTGGGTGCTGCTCAAAGAAGTACCTAAACCAACAGGTTTTTTGAACTGAACAAGGATCATTGTCATGTTGTCGCATCCCTCCCCACCAGCTGTTGGAGCCAAGCACCTGTCGAATACTCTCTCACAGATTGCTGAGAGTTTAGTTTCCTGCACAGTGGGAAGAGATCTGTAGTTAATTAATGGAATCTTTGTATTGATAGGTTTATACTGTTTTGTGAAGGAACTTACAGAGTTCAACTGCTCTCGTACATAATCTACTAATTGTTGACTCGACATGCAGTCCCTAATCAACAAAACACAACGATGCTATCTTCAAATTAATGAAAACAAACATCCTCAGCAATGGCCATCTTACAAGCTCCCAATTCCCAATAGGGAATCTATAAATGGTACACTGCGTTCTCTTTATCTTTTTAGCAAATTAATATATGCACATGTCAACGCATAAAACATACATGAACATATATGAGCAAGCATATATATTTTCTGTATATATTTCCTATGACAAATTGCTTGATATTGAATCTTTGAGAATGATTAGCAAGTAGGCATATATGCATCCAGAATGTGTCACAGGCCTGGAACCATCTACTGCAAATTACCTAAGTGTTCTGAATAGTATCCAGGTAGGACCGAAGGTTGATTTCAGAGCAGGAGGGTAAAAGGAATGCAAGTTCTTACAATAGGAAACTCACCAAATCCCATCACAAGCTAAAACAAGAAACTCATCGTCATCGCAGATCTCAACCTATTTCAAAGACGGTAAACCAGATTATAAACATGTGGATAAATATGGATACTAATTGGGAACGATGTATCTTTTGCTTAAATGGCAGCAAAAATTTTATACATCCATCTGATTTAAAAAAAAAATACAAAAAGAAGTTTTTAATTTTGCTTAAAGAATACTACAAAAGTTAGTCTCTTTACTAAATCAATTGACCATCATCAAATTTTACTGAAAGAGCTAGAATATAACACAAAAATTAAAGGCTAAAGCAATTCACTTACAGTGTTGATGTCTGGATTAGCTGTTACAATTTGCCTTTCAGCAGGTAAAGTTTTGTTCTGTTTGAACTCCACATCTCCTGCAAGTGAAAGACAATCATAAACCAACAAGCAAATAAATATTAAATCAATTGCCCCCCTTGGATCTAGAAGGTACCAATAGCCCTGGCCAAGTTTAAACTTCCATTGACACGTCCGACTTGAATAAAACCACCAGCTTTCAGAATCCTATCTTTCTCAAGTTCAAGGTCTGGCTTGTGATCTTTAGACAAATTATATGCCTGTAAAAAGTGACATCTATGAAATAAAGCATGCAGCAGCTAAGCTATGCCGTATTAAAGAGGAACCATATTGCGTATCCAAAGGAGAGAGGTAATAGAAACAAGGCATCTGAACGTGGAGCATTGATAAATGCTTACATGCTAGTTCAGCAATAAATATAGTGACTATTACACTTAGAGCAAATGGAAAAATGATGTAACAAGATTATATTTTACATTTTACAGCGTTTTTCGCTCTCATATCATCAATTGAATTGAAAATGGAAAAAGCATGTGCTACTTTCTACAACCATTTCCATGCAGTTAAAAGGGCAAGGACCTGTGGATTATGTCTTACTCCTAATTCATGACAATATAGCAAGAACAGTCCCTTAAAAGTGCTAGAATATTAACTTATGACAAAAGCACTACTTGTCATTCAACATGGACATCCTTTCAGCTCACAACTTTGAGGGGCCTTAAGGAAAGGTTCTGTGGAAATAAACAAAATTCTGAAATTCTGTTTTCAGGATTCTGCAGAAAAGAAAATTGTACCTGCCCCTTTCTAGATATTACACAACGGGAATCACCAGCATTAGCAACAACTAGTTGCTTGTTTCGAATTATTGCAACACAGGCTGTGCATCCAGAAGTAGGTCCATGAAAATCAGAGTGAGAACCCTAGTTTGCAACCAACAGAAAAGTCAACATTGGAATCTCACAAGTAAAATAGACATATTTGACCAATCAAACAAAAGCTTCTTACTTAGTGGTATTACATTGAAAAAATTGAATGAATCATAGTAAAGTTTCAAGCACAAATGATACTTAAAGTAACCACAGTAAATGACAGTCCTAGGTGACCTGCAGAAAATTCTTAAACATACAACCAGAGTGTACTTATCGACAGAACGCTAGTTTCCTTCAGATTTTCTTCTACAGAATCAAAGGGCAAAATAAGAAGAAAGTCAACCCCTTTTAACATAAGAAGGGTCCACACGCCCCTTTTATATTATTTCCAATCCAGTTTGTATCAAATTCCTTGTAATAAATCTTAAAACCTCAAGCAAAGATCTTCCTTCTCCTTAATTATATCCACTTTCCGTTGCTTACGCTTCTCAAAGGCTCATAGAACTCAAAAAGTTTCTAATAACTTTCCTTTCCCTTTGTTAACAACTCTCTCTTGATTTAGCCCTAAAAACAATATAGTGAACTTAACTAATCATGTTCAATTCCTGAGTATATCCTACCTCAATTAAAATTAGCATACTTCATAGAGTTGGTTCAATTAAGTCATTTCCCTAAAAAGTATTGATTAGTAAAATTCAATATGTCTAAGTTCACTAAAAATAGTATAAAAAGTATCTGTATAAAGTTCACAAGACATGAAGCTCTGTTATTGGTATTCGCATAAACATTTTCCAGTTTACCAAATAAGCAAATAACAAAACTAATTTATAAAGAGTTTATTATGCAAGAATACACCTAAAACCAAAATCTAGAGCATATTACTATAGAACAGGTAGTGGGTTAGTGGAAAACTTGGACTCCTTGGCATGAACTAGCACAGTAACTTAAAGAAAAATTTAAGGTCTTATAGCTTAGATCTTACCAAAACGTTTTTTAGGAACATACAAAATGAAATTGCTTCACACAACTAAGACAAAAATTTAGTTTTCTATCACAAAAATACCTCCTCAGGAGGCCAATCATCAAAATGGTCATTGGCTTCACCACCCTTAGGAGACCATACAAACCCTTCAACAAAACCAGAAATTTTGTCTATTTTATCTCCCAGGACTGCTAATTCTCTCCATCCTCTTTCCCCAGACATCATCTCATCCATTCTGCATGATCAAAAAAATAGCAGTTGAATGCATGTATAGCAGAAGAAACAATTAACAAGAAGCAGCCTTACTATATCATATTTTATCCAGTAAAATGAAGTTGATCATACTCTTAAATTTCAAGTTCATGAGTGAAAAAAAAGAAAAGATGCTAGAGAACAATGACCAAAACAGTTAAAGATGCAGTGGCACTAGCATATGCCAGAACGGAGCTATAAATAAACTATCCATTAAAAACAGTAACATTTATGTAAACAACAAAATGCAATTACATCTATGTCATAAGGGATTCATTAGATGAAAAGGAAAAACTTTAAACAACCATGTATGGCATTAACAAAATCTGAGTGGCAATGATCATGGAGCTCCAAGCACATGGTCCATTTCCTGATTCCCAGGAAACTTAGAACATATAAATTACATGTCAAAGGCAATTTTTCAGCTGCCTTGTGGTTGAGCTATGACATATCTTCCGTATATTGCTACCAAAAGAATACACAAATAAATCCAGTAAAGGAACCTGAGAAAAGCTTTCTGTACTGAAGTCCCAATATCGCCAGCTGAATACGCCTCATGCTTGAGCACCTGTTGATGAAGGTGCTTGGCACAAAACTTAGCCACTGCTTTACCTACAGATATATGGACCCACATATAATATGCTTAAATGACTTGGTACAAAGAATTTAATCGGATCAACAGCTAATTTTATGTATAAAAGCTGTGAAAATCATGAAAGCATCAATAAGAAAAAAAAGGGAACAAGAACAAAAGTAACAATTCTGTTGTGAGCAGCTCAACTTTTTTGTTTAAAACATTCCACAGAAACCAATATTTACCTACACAACTAATATGAATTAAAAACTTTCTCTATAAGTTTACAAACACGAAATGTTACAAATAACATTAACCATGCAGAACATAATCTAAGCTTATCAAAAACTGCCTGAGAAAGGAAGGTATCCTCCATCCCGGAAGCTCTCCAAGATGCATCAATATTTCAAAGATCCAAATCCAAATTTAGCAGAGAAATCAAGAAGAAGAAACTTTGCAGCCAGGCATAAGCATTCATTGCATTGAAACTCAAGAATGAGTTGAGTGTCTAGGCCCTTAACTCTATCAATTACAAAGAAGCATCTTAAGAACCTAACTGCGGTGGAAGCTGAACTTGAAAGCCAAAACCTTATCCTCACAATTGACGACCTTTTTGCCAACTAAGGCATGGCCTGTACATGCAGGTCTTACCCATCCAGTAATGTGATTAACCAGCTCCAATCCCTTTCTCATTTTCTAATAGAAAATATCATCACAACACAAGAAAAGCAAGCCCAAAATGCAGCTTGCTCTCTACTGGTCATCAAAGTGTGATGGTATATTCAGAATCATTAACGAGGTCACTGGAGCATCTGTGCAAGTCAAATTTTAAAAGATTATTGGGCTCAACTGGACACTACAAGTGGCCTTCAAATAAAAGAAAATAGCTCAACAAATTAAGGCACTGTATACTATATGGGACTGAACTGTCAACTCAACATTATCTTCAGATATTATTTTGTATTGATAGAGTGCTGAAAACAAAAACAAGAAAAGAAAAGACAAGATTTGATGAGATACATCCTTGGATCCAAATTTTTAGCTTTCTCTTTGCCTCCTTTTTATGAATCAAAAACATAAAAGTTGTTACAGTAACCGTTTCTAAACAAGCAAGGTTGCACCTTTCGGCTACAGTTAAGGAAAAGTTATATAATAATATTTGCACAAAACCAAAAAGAAAAGGACACACGCATACAAACAGAGAAACCTAATGCCTCCAATGAAATCAACAGGTAGGTCTCTTGTAATATCATAAAACATCAGTATTTCAAGGCATAATTTTGCACTTGTAGCAATCACCAGTGGCAAGACCAACACACATACTGGTCAGTTACGATTTGCCAAAGGAATGACTAAAATTATATTAGGAAGAAGGAATACAAACAGCACCAGCAAAGGGAAGAAAAACTTCACTGAAATCTTAACTTTGTGAACATTTTAAAGAAAAAATAAAGTGATGTAATAAAAATTAAATGAACAACGAAAAAAAAAAGATCTGAATCCTTACCTCCGTGACCATCATAAACACCAAAAAATGATGTTGAGTTGTCCAGATCCAGATATGCTGTATGCTGCAACAACCATAAAAACAAATTCATGACATCATTAAAGGTAAATTGAGTTATCAAGAGGTACAAAATTGGTCTGTAGTTAAAATGGAAATAATCATCAATATTATAGCAGACATGCTTTTAACAAGGACCTGCATCCCTCAAAAATCATAGATATAACAGATCTCCGACATAGTTGGATATGCATCAAGCAATTACTTCCAAAAAAAGCATGTGTGCACGCATAAGAAGCAAAAATTATCTCTTGAGATAGTTACGTTAGGTTTCGGCACAGATCAATTAAAAGGACATGTTTTGTATCCTATGTTGCCTAGACTCTTCATTTTCCAAATATGCATCTTTGAAACTTGTGTTTGGCACATATTTAGACATGGATATGGAAGTGTGATCTTCCGAAAATATGAAAGAACTTAGAAAAAGATAGAGCATGCCAGTTTTGGACATATACCCATATCAAACACTCATCCTCGAGGTAGGGGTAACATAGGTGCTAACCCCCCTGCTCCAACCAGCACCAAGTATGCATGCATCGACACACACACAAAAATGGAATAAAACTCCCTTATGCCATAGATATCAGACTAATATTACCAGCTAAGTCTCATGTCTATCTTTAGCTTGTATATCCTGTAATTTGATTCCTTAGCATCAATATGAAATAACTTTAAGAAATTACATGTCAGTTCATTGTCATGACTCAGAACATTCCAATCAATGTGAAATAACTTTAAGGAAGTAGCAGATTAACTTTTGACATCTTTATAATCTGATTTGCTATTCAAAAAAATAGAATCAGTAAAGCACTAAGGAACTTTCTCACTGCCTTGTGACGGTGCGATCTTAACACTCAGCTTAAAAGTTATATGATTCTTAATATCATGTCAAGAAGTATGTAATAGGTGTAAGATAAGCACTTATTAGTATTTATTCAATACAACAGACATAGGATGATGGCCAAGACTAGAAATTATTTAATGCCTTGTTAAGAAGCGTATACTAGATATCTGAAAAGCAGATATTACAATTTGTCATTAACAGAAGGCAAGTCCTATGGCTTTAGTTAATGATTCAAGACGGTATATTAAGTCAAACAATGAGAAGGTAGGGAGAGAACTTACAGCATCTTCCATAGATGCACGCCATCCTTGCATGGATGACAATCCAAATCGAAGCTTGTCATTTTCACCATCTTCTGATAACTTCTCAGTTTTTGGGGTGCTGAGATATACCCCCATTTCCTGAATAAACCAATAAAAACTATCAGGCCACATATTCTATATTAAATTTCTACTTCTATACTTTGAAACAAATGACACAAGCACATGCATATGCTTGTACAAAGAAATCAATAGTTTTTGCCTTGCATATCTTTAAACAAAAAAGTATGTAGAATATATGCACAATTCCTCACCACTCCGCACAAAAGCTCGTAGATATAATATATGCGAATATTGTGTGGTATGAACATATGGCAAGCTTAATTCTTTAATATTTACGCAAGGTCCTAACTCCATTAACTAACAAAATGGTAATACATTTCAAACAGATTCATACAAAACCGCATGTCAAAACACAGTTAATAAATGTTAAAAGAGATCGAATCAAACTAGGACAACAATATCACTATCCTTTTCGTAATTCAGAAGATTTATTAAAATCAAAATCCTTTGGAGCAAACATGTCCGAATAAAAATTCAACATCAAGGCAGCTATAACAACCTAATTTCTCCCGTTTTGATGATGCAGAAAGTCGAGCCAAGAGGAACAAAAAGTTACCGTCAATCAACATGCATTTCTTTTCATTTTCTTTGGTTTTTCCAGGTACCAAACAGATCTTCTAAAAGTATTCAAGAAACAAAGCAAATAAATAAAATGAATTGAAATTGAGAAACGCGTGTAATGGAGATCGAATTGAAATTTGTATTTATGATAATCGATGCGAAAATGGAACTCACTTGTTGGATATTAGAGAGCCCGTACGGGTTTTCAGAGCGAGAGAGATGAGAATGGATCTGTTAGAGACACTGTTACTGTTCTATTTTCTTTCATCTGTTCTTTGGTAATCATTTTTCGAGCCAAATGAACAGGGGCTACGACACGTGCTGCGTTAACTTCGGGCGCTTTTGTTTGGATAAACTGTACAATTTCTCACCGTTTTTATTTTCATCACTCAACTTTTACAATTTTCAATGTAAGCACTAATGCAGTGCTTGTATTCATTCATTCTTGTTTTGGTCCCGCCCTTAATTTGATAAGGGAAATAATGAGATGGCCTTTTGTTTTAACTGGTATATAATACATTTACTCTTTATACTCATATATTCTATCAATTTGATCCAAATTTTAAATAATTCAATAAATTTAACTTTTCACATTTACAAATTTTATCAATTTAATCTTTAATTTTTTTTTTTTTTTTAATTTAAAGAAAGAAAAGGAAGAATCGACTTACTTTTTCAGGTTCCAAATAACACACAACAATTTAATATTCAGAGTAGAAAAACCCAGAAATAAACAATAAAATAAAATCATCGAACAAGAAGAGAATAATTTAAGGGAATTAAAGAGATTAGAAAAAACTGACCTTTGTTTTGTGTCAAGACTTGGGATTTCTTTCTCTTTACTTTTAGATTTTGATTTTTCCTTTTGTATTTGCTTATATATTTATGATGTTTTGTACGTGGGTTAATTTGAAAGAATGATTTTCCTCAAGTAGGGAAGCTAATTGTCAACAACAAAATTTTAATATATGTTATTTTCAATCTCATTCAGTATATATTGTTTTCAACTTAATATTTAAATTTTTAAATGAATTTCTACTGAAAATTTAAGTTTAAACATAATTTAATGTTTACATTATAATATATTTAATTTTATAGGATATAAATTACATGATATATTAAAATAAAATAAAAACATATTAAAAAACACGAAATAAACTATATCAATTTTAAACTTAAATTCGACTCGTATTTTAAATAAATATAATTTTTATCAAACTATATTATATTTCGGACAAACTTTTAGATTTCAAGTAATAACTCTAACCCACCTTGTTGATCCATTGCTTCCATCGCCCACACACCATCTCATACCAATTGGTTTTGGAGTATTAATTTAGTCACTGGATTTCCATATCAGTTTAAGCCCAATTCTCGTTTTGAGCCTCACCAATTTTTATTCCATTTTACTTTTGAACCCAATTTGTATCTATCCCATTTGTGGCGTTTCAAACTACTTAATTTATTTCTGTCGTCAAATATTTCCAGATCCCACGTCAAATCCAAGACCTCATCAGTAGACAAAGAACAAAAATTCATATACTACATCATCCTACATCATGATTACATAATCCTACATCATGATTACATAACACATGTACAATGTTCAAACCTAAATATCTAACTCTACTCTCAAAACCTTGTAGAAAAGTACGCCTTATATGCCGGGACGCGAGTAATTATTACAATGCTTACATTTGAATATTCATACAATTAACCATGTTGTGCTTGAAATTATGGATTTTCAAATAACTCTTAGTTTTTATGTTATTTTTGTTAATGTCATTATCATGTATAAAAGTCACAAGAACTGAGAAGTGAAATTTCGACATATATTAAGAGAGAGTAATAAGGTGACAGATTATCTCTTAAAAGAAGTTAGAAACGAAATAGAATAATTGATTATTCGTAAGGAATGATCGTCGAGTGTAAAAAAATTATTAAATAACGATAACCATTGTGCTTCATATCTTTTGTTTGAGAGTGTGTCTAGTTCTGATGTAATCTTAACTTAATGCTTTTCTTTTTTTCATAAAAAAACACTTTAATCTCACTCTATATTAATTGAACAAGTTTCATTTTCATTGCAAAGATTTATAAATTTATGTTTGAATTAGATATATTTTAATTAAAGTAATATTTTTAAATGCTGTCAATAATATTGGTCATGGGTGTACAATACTTTAAAAAAGTAATCAAACTTGGTTTTTCCAGATTAATGAACATTGTAGGAAGTCTATAAATGAGGCCATTCTACCTTAATGAATTATTATTAATTTATAGTAGGAGTGGATGAGGTCGCAGACATTAGCGTCTCACCAACTCTCCAATGTTTGGTAGGGTAACGTTCACCCAGAATCATGTTCTCCACTCGCTCGACTCGCTCATATCTCACCGAACAAACCGAAGACCAACAAAGCAATCCTACGAAGAACGTAGGACCCACCACATTTATGATTCATTCGTATCAACAGAAAAAAAAAACATTTAGACAAGGGTTGGTGAATCGCATTAGGGATTTGGAAGGGAATAAAGCACCAAATGGACTGTCCTCTCTTATAGGTGTCACCATCTCACCAACTCCTTATTTTCTTACTTTTAAAAGCATTTTAAAATTTTAAATATTGTATCATGTTCTAAGCTTCGTTTCTCATCTAATAATTGTCATTTAATTATTATTATTTGATAATATAATATATTGTAATCGTGCTGATCAGATACAAAGATTAAATATACCAACATTCAAGCCATGTATCTACCACGTCAATCAACAGGATTAAAGCTAAAATCGGTTTAACAACCAATTAGTGTTTATTTAAACTATTTGTTAAGATAAAATTAATATGGTGACTTGATACATTGAAAAAGAGAGAGCAAAGTTATGTCAATTTCAATAAATAAATGAATAAATAAAATTTATGTCAAAATTAAAAATCCACCACTATATATATAATATCTTCCAAGAACTAAAGTAACTGGTTTATAAAAATCGTAATTTAAAAAATACATTTGTTACATAAATTTTTTTGGTTAAAATATATAATAAGTCATTATATTCATCACAAATTCAAAATTTAGTCTTTGTATTTATATTTTTAAGAATTTTACCTCTTTATTTTTTTAATTTATAAAATTCAAATTTAATTGTTAATATTGTTAATTTTTTATTCCTAAATTTGTAAGTATGACATTTTAAAATAAAAAATTCTCTTTTGTTAATAATGTAACTAAAAAAATGTAATAAACTTGAATTTAACAAAATAATTTTAAAAGTATTAATAATTAGACTTAAATTTAAAAATATAAAAAATTAATGACAAAATTTTTCAAATAAAAATAAATTAACTACATTTTTATTTTACGCAAAATACAATAATTTTTATGAAATAATTCAACAAATTATTTTGCCATAAATATAGCATGCTTAATATTAAGGTAATTTATCTTTTAAAAAATGGTTTAACTGTTTTAACAAATTTAGATGCCCAATTGTGATTTTCTTAGTTTGGTTTGAAAATAAGGAATTTGGTTGGAAAATCATAAAGTTCATTTATTTCTTTATAGGTATTTATATATTAATAGTAATTCATGATATAAGACTAATATAATTTTATATTTGTTTATTTTTATACTATTAATATTTTAACGATTAAAAAATAAAATAAATTATATTAAAATTTTCATCTCATTTGATTTCATATACGGTGACACACGTTCGACGTTGGGCACAAAAATTGGATTAGTCTTAAGCCCTTCGAAACAGGAATCCTAGGACGGTTGACCGAATTTCTGGTTAAAGGCCAAACTTGGTTGGTTTTGTCTTTTTCCCTTTTTTTTCCTGAAGGACTCTCCAATTAAGGCGCAAAGATATAGCAAAGAAAAATATTACGCAAATTGCAACCAATACTTTGGTTTTCTGCCAATTGTTAGGTTTGTGTATATTATTCATCTTTTAAACTCCATGTTTTAATATTTAGATTAAAAAGATTTCATATATTGATAATTTTTTTTTTAATTTCAAAAAGATCACTCAAGTAATCTTACATTTGGCAAAAATTGCATTCAAGTTTTACAGTTTGTTTGCCTGGCGTGTTATCTAAATAATAATAATTAATCTATTTATTAAAAAATAAAAATAAAATAATTTTTATATATAATAAAATAAGTTTTGAAGTGACATATTAACCTAAACCTTTCTTTTATAGTGAAATATTTGACTTTTGCAAGGAATAATATAAATTTAAAATTCTGTTCAGGTTGGTTCACTTGTATTAAAATTTTTAAATTATTTTTTATAAAAATAAATTTAAAAATATAATACATGGAGTACATTAAAAACATTTAAATAAATATTTTTTTATAAATTAAAAATACATTTAAAAAAATTATACTTAAATAACGTTAACATAATTATAATTTAGTAAATAATATTTTTAAAATAATAGAAAATTTTACAATAAAACAAAAATTATATAAGATCTAAATAATAACAAAAAAAATAATATAATAATAAAACATAGCAAAATAATAATAAAACAACTTATTCATGTTATCACTAAACCAAAACTCAACAGAAAATAAGGCTTATTTTTTGTGTTCCATCCATTTTTACCAAACGGGCGAGATAAGGAAAATGAGTCAAAGTCCAAAGAAGGAAGTGGCAAATTGTAAGTGGTCAATTTAGGTAGGTGGGAGTAGGTGACTGACAAATGAAATGCCGCTCTTGTTCGCTTTGCCTTTTTCCACGCTTATATTATTCCGAGCTCTCCTCTAATCTTCTCCTCAGTGCTCACTACCTTTTTCACCAACCCCTCTCCCGTTTTCTTCTTCATCATCATCTGCATTTGCTTTTGATTTGCAGGTTCGTTTTTTCCGATTCCCTTGAGTAATCAAGCTTTATGTTTATTTATTTTACTTTCTGGGTTTTCCACCCTGTTTCATTGCTTGCTTATATACTATATGTATATATTTTTCAATCGCCATGGTTATTGAGTTGGAATTCTGAATGCACTGGAACACTTTTTTTTTTCTATTTAAAAAAAACCCAGAGACCAGAGAAGGTATCAAATCCTACCGAGGAAAGGCGATTATTATCTGTTGATTTCAAATTCAAAATATCTATTTTTCTTAGACTCTTTGTGTGTGTGGTACATGGAACTAAGTATATGGTTTCGTTTTTTCGGGAGAAAGATGAGTTGGTGGGGTCAATGTTATTAGTTTAATATTCAACAATATATTGCATCGGGCGAAAACTCTGATTCTTACTTAAAGCCACATGATAAGGACTAACGAATAAATGATTTTTGTTGAATACGGAACTATCTATCTTCTTACAATTCAGTCCCCGGTCTCTGATCAGATTATGAATCTCTCATGTTTAGTAGATTTGAGATTGTGACACTTTTGTTTATTAGGAAAAAGACAGTAAGTCAGATCGGCCTGTTTGACCCTTTTACTGTATATTAATCTAAATCTATCTGCTTTTGTACTTTGGATGAAACATTGAATTAGAAATGAAACTTAGTTGGCATTAATTTTGCAGGCAAAACGCAAACCAATCCTTTTTCCCCCCAGTGGATCCCACCAGCACTACAACCATGATTGTGAACGTGAAAGAATCAACAATGGTACGGCCGGCGGGGGAGACTCCCCGGTGGAGCCTCTGGAACGCCAACGTGGACTTGGTGGTACCAAGGTTCCACACCCCTAGCGTTTACTTCTACAGGCCGAACGGAGCGGCCAATTTCTTCGACCCGCAGGTAATGAAGGAGGCGTTGAGCAAGGCCCTGGTGCCGTTTTACCCAATGGCGGGGCGGCTGAAGAGGGACGAGGATGGGAGGATCGAGATCGATTGCAATGGCGAAGGGGTGCTCTTTGTTGAGGCTGAAACTAATTCTGTTATTGACGATTTTGGTGATTTTGCACCCACCTTGGAGCTCAGGCAGCTTATCCCAACCGTTGATTATTCCGGTGGCATCTCCACGTATCCACTCTTGGTTTTGCAGGTAATGATTTTCACCTGATCTCTTAATTATTTATTTTTATTGAGTGGAGGTGGAGCCGTATCTTCTGGTCTGATTATAGCTATAGCGTCTACCTAAACCATTGTTTACAGGGTTTTAAAGTTTATATGAAAATTGGAACAACAAAGTTGAATCTTTAAAATTTATTATGTAATGAGTTTAAATCTGATTAAATTTTTATTAATTATATGTAAAAATATAAAAAGAAAAATACTTTATTAATAATTTAGTTTATTTTATATAAAAAAATCAACCAAAAGGTTAAATATAAATATAAATATTTAAAAATGATAAAAAAAAATCAGGAAAGGAGAACAATATGTTATAAATATTTATTGTAAATTTACCTAGGATTTATATTTCACTAACCTTGTATAGATTTACATAAGATGGGATGGGATCGTGTATGAAATACAAGCCACTGTATTTATCCCAAAGAATTTATTATTTTGGTTTGGTTAATGATTTTTTTTTGTTGTTTTTTATTTTTATTTTGTTTTATTTAAAAGAAGAATGTAAAAGGTAAAATAATAAAAGTGTAAAATTAAACGGAACTTAAAATTAGTGACTTGGATTTAAGTCTCGCTAGTCGCGATTGTTGTTCAGATTTTACACGGTTATTATAATTAAAAAAAAAAAATCAATGTCAATTTATTGAAGGGGCGGAAAAATGCAACCAGTGACTTGTTTTTTCTTAAATTCAATAAAGTGATGCATTAAATGCAAAAAGATGTGTTTTTCAAATGATAATTAAAGAATTCTTAAGCAGGACCTATAAACACCAATTAAGTGGACCATAAAAGTTTTACGAAATGCAAGATAAAGAAAAAGTATGCATCGCCAGTCAGTACCCCTAGAATTCCTTTTACAAGTTGCTATGTTGAGGGTTACCTATTAAGCAAGATAGCTATATTGGTGGGCGAGTCCCAACTGCCAACTTGGTTGATTAGGCTAAAAGTTTGACGGAATGAAAGTCATGTTCAGAGAAGGAAATTAATTGTTGTAGTTGGTGGGCAACATCCAACCATCCCACTGTGTTTACGCATTTAGTTTTGGCCTTTCGATGTGAGAGAGGATGCAATATCTTGTATGACATAAGTTTACATAATAATCTTTCCTAAGTCTGAGTTTTAATATGTTAGCTATGTACCTTGTCTACATGGACCATTACTTTTTCATAGCATAACTTTCTTAAGTTGTTGAATAGTTATTGTTGGCTGCCCTGCATAAGCATTCAGCATATTGAGATTGAGGGATCATAATTTTGAGTTTTTAGTGTAGTCTTCACATATGGGTATGTGCCCAACATTACATGGTTACCGGCATAACCTTATGATAGATGGTACTGTGCAGACAAGAGATAGGCAATTCAATGCTGTGTTTGACAGTTTAAAATTCTAGGTAGATGAGCGTTTAGACTCTGTTTCCTTCTGTGGTGATGCTTAGAAGAAACGTTTCATTTGGTCATATTTTAGGAAGTCAGGTCCAGAAGGTGTGATCATTATTATGGAGAAAATAGAATATGCAGTAACGTCAGTAGAGTGGGCAAAGTAATAAGCAAAAGCCTAGTTCTATTTCGGTGGAAATACTTGGCTCACACATAAAGATGAACCTGTATCTTGTAGATCATGGATAAATGCGGTCCAACTAAAAAGGTTGAGTAAACGTGTTCATTCTTGGATGAGGGTTCTTTGGTGGTTGTAGACCACCTAATAAATCCCTAGTTGAAACATGAAAAGTGGTAACTGAGATCTACCTACTTAAATTGCTTTGAACTCAAGGATATAGGTTGAAGTGATTGTTAAACAGCATTTTTAGTTTTACCTGGATAAGAACGACTTATGTCATACTTGTAGCTATTATCTTGGAGAAGAATCCATTAAATTGCATCCTGCATGCTCAAAATTGGTCGACGTTTAATAACCAGAGGTTTATGATCAATAGGGTCAAATCTAATTGTATATTTCCAGGCTTTGATCTAATTGAAGTTGGTCTAATCCCCATTTTTCAGCATTGAATATACATAGATTTCACGCTCTTGTGCATGTATTTGTCGAACCTTGGAAACAAAATATGTAATAAGAGGCTTTTAACTACGGCTATAGTGGAGTTTATCTAAATGTGGCTTTTGGCTTTGATCCCGTTCAGGTCACATATTTCAAATGTGGTGGAGCATCACTAGGTGTTGGCATGCAACATCATGCAGCAGATGGATATTCTGGTCTCCACTTCATCAACACATGGTCTGAGATGGCTCGTGGTCTTGACCTTACAATTCCACCATTCATTGATCGGACCCTTCTCCGTGCCCGGGACCCCCCACAACCTGTGTTCCACCACATCGAATATCAACCACCACCAGCATTGAAGACTCCACCCCAGCCCACCGGTCCTGAAAGCACAGCAGTCTCCATTTTCAAATTGACCCGGGATCAACTCAATGCACTCAAAGCAAAGTGCAAGGAAGATGGTAACGATGTTAACTATAGTTCATACGAGATGTTGTCAGGTCATGTGTGGAGATCAGTCTGCAAGGCACGTGGACTTGAAGATGATCAAGGGACTAAACTGTACATTGCCACTGATGGAAGGGCAAGGTTGCGCCCCCCACTCCCACCTGGTTACTTTGGGAATGTGATCTTCACTGCTACCCCAATTGCAGTGGCAGGGGATCTACTGTCAAAGCCAACATGGTACGCTGCGAGCCGTATTCATGATGCATTGGTTCGGATGGATGATGAATATCTAAGGTCAGCCCTTGATTACCTGGAACTTCAGCCAGATTTGTCTGCACTCGTTCGTGGTGCACATACTTTCAGGTGTCCGAACCTTGGGATCACTAGCTGGGTTAGGCTACCAATCCATGATGCAGATTTCGGGTGGGGCAGGCCCATATTTATGGGCCCTGGTGGAATTCCTTATGAAGGGTTATCTTTCGTATTACCAAATCCAAACAATGATGGGAGCTTATCAGTCGCCATCTCCTTGCAAACCGAACAGATGAAAGTGTTTGAGAAGCTCTTTTATGACATTTAAAGGAAGAAGAACCCTCGTACACAGTCCATAAAGTCTTTAAACGCTCCTTTTTCCCAATTTTTTTATTACTTGTTTAGGTTATAAAGTCTCACATTTCACTTGAAATGTACCTCCAATTCAGACTTCACTAGTCACGAGCCATATGCTGGTGCATGGATAAAAGAAAAACTTTGGACAAGCTGTATTACTAATTTCGGTTCAATATCGATGTTGTTGAATATTATGACAACGTTATCTCACAAGAGGAGGGGAAAAGAATTGGAAATTATTAACATCTCCCATATGTTGTATCCTTTTAGTTACTCGTGGATTATTATCCTCTGTTGCTCTTATAAATGCATGCAAAGTCAGGTAAAGAGGATTCAAGGTTTACGCATCCCTATCCTACACCCACATTGTAGTGCGTGTACACCATTTTTCTAAAATTTTTAATCTCACCGCGTTTCAATTACATTGTGGTAGAGCATTAATCCTACCGCACCTTCAGTTATTCCACTCGTTCTTTTTGCTCCAATAATACTGCTTTTGCTTTTCAACTCACCATGCCTTTCAATTTTTTATCATCTGAATTGATTTTAGTCCTTCTAAAATAGGTGGCTTTTCATTTTGGTTATTTTAAAATTTCTTTTTATCGATTTAATTACGGTCTTTAAAAGATATTGTTCAAATTGATCACTCAACCTCTATCTCATGACTCATTAATAGGTTTTTTGGTAATCATTTTGACAATTTGGTTACTTTTTTAATTTTTGGGTCATTACTTGACTTATTTATTGCGTGTTTATTATTAATTCTAATGAGAGGACGGTAGTGGTTGTGCCGTGACGGAGCTTGGAAAGTAATAGTAAAAAACTCCATATTAATTCAATGTCGAGATTGGAGGAGAAGACAAAGAAGATAGTGGGGAGATTTAAAGGATTAACTTAAATTTTTGTAAATTTTCAATAAAATATCGTGAAAAAAATACTGATGAATGAGTTGATAAGATAATGGCTGGGTGATCATTTTGAAGAATTTTTTAAGGGCAATGATTAAATTAACAAAAAATTTTTAAAACATTCAAAATAAGAACGATTTTATTTTTAAGTGATTAACAGGATAATCTACTCTTGAGTATTTTACAATTACTTTACATTGATGTGACATTTTATATATATGTGGCAGTACATGTGGCTTAGTAAGTTGACATGAACTATTTTAAGCTTAGGTATTTTTGGCATTCGAATTTAAAAAAAAAAAAAATCAATTAAGTTTCTTCAAATTTTTTGCAATCAATTGAATCATGAACTAATAAAACTCATCAAATAAGCTTTTTACCATTACAACACTAACGTGGCACTCCATGTCAACCACAATTGTTGATGTGGTGTTGCGCTAGCAAAAATTATTTTTTGAAAAATAAAAAAATTAAAAGAAATATTTTTTATTTTTCTGTTGAAATGAATCTGGAGATACTATTGTCTTGGTTCATTCATTTCAAAGATTAATTTTTAATTTTTTTTAAAAGTTATTTTTTTTAATATATTGGTGTGATTACATGGTAGTATCTGTTCATACTTTCTTAACCTTTTGACAACGCACACACACCTTGCACACACAGGTGCTCGAACTTGGGACTCCTAGGATGAATAAAATTAAAATTAATAAAAATCATTTAAAAGTTAAATCTGGAATGAATATGGACGTAGAGCGGTCCAAATTTACATTGAGTCTGGACAATTTTATGTCCAGATTCATTTAAGATGATTTTTTAAATTATATAAAGTTTAAAAAATATTAAACATTATTTTTAAAAAAATGATACGAATCAATGTTTTAATTCTATCGATACCTTTTAAAAAACATAAAAAAATAAAAAAAAATATTTTAGAAAGTAAATAAATTTTGATTTTATTGATCTTTCATGTAAAGTTTTTTTTAAAATATGTGAACATATCTAACTATTTAAATCTTTTAAACTGCACATGTACATCTTTTAGACTACACATTACATATGTAATAAAATAAATTATACACATTTTTTTAATTGTATATGTTCATTCATACATTTAAAGAAATTATACGTAAAATTCATTCTTTAAATGAAGATTATTATTTAGTAAAACAAATTTACTTACAAGTGCCTGGTGTGATAATGAAACATGTTGTACGCTTTAAAAAAAAAACATAAGTTTAATATAAAGTGAACCATAACTTCAAATATGAACTGTAAAATAAGATAAAAAAGATATTTTTTATTTATTGATTTGATTATTTTTTTAATTATGAATTAAAGATGCTCGACAACTTGTTATTCCTGTGTCTGCCGTCTACCAAATAGTTATCCCTTAAACAAACAAATATAGTGTTTGGTGCTATACTTACAACCCAATTGCCGATAAGACATTTGTTACTTCATAGGTAATATAATAGACAAACCTGTATTAAGTAGAAAAACGCTGGAACGGATACAGAGGACTTGCACAGACTTCTGATAATCAAATTCCTTACTAAAATCAACATACTCAACCCACACCAAAAAAAACAAAAATACAACTCCAAACAAGCAGAAAGTTCGATCTGTCTATTTCCTTGTTTCATTTGTCTGTGGGGGATGGTGGTGATTCATGATTGTTACTGTTATGAATAGCGGATATATGATGGCCTAGAATTGCTTGGGAAGTAAACCTGGAAGTGATAGGGTAACAGTCAATATTGCATGCAACGTAGCAGTTAACAGAAAGCAAGGTGGGCTGACGAGTGATGGAGCTGCGTTTTTTCCTTGACGGTGGTGAGGGATATTTGAACCACCGTATGCGCCCTTTCCAGTTCCACCCTCTGCTTTATTTGACTCAAAAATTTCGTGATATTGCTGCTTGTAGTGTTCGTCTCTGTCGTTGCCTTTTGCTTCCGATCCCGAGCTAACAGCTGTCTGGTTTAGACCTGCATCTGCATCTCAAATTCCAACCGTGTTTCAGGGGAAGTGATATTAACAGGACAGGCAAACAATGAAATCCTTATTACCATGAATGTCTTGTCCTTGAGCTACGAGTTTTGAAGGATAGGAACCTTGAGATTTTAATATAGGAAAACCTTCAATCTTCCTACATGAAAGGGTAGTTGTACATAAGAAAGCTATAAACCATGCATAAAACTTCAACATCATTCCTTTTGGTGATGGTTTCTATGAATTGAAAAAAGAAAAGAAAAGAAAAGAAAAGAAAAATGTATTCTTTTGCTTATAATTGAATAGAAGAAAAGAGGGTGTTCTTCTTCTTCTTGTTTTGGATCTTCTAATGATAGAGAGTAGTAAACTTCATGGAAGAGTAGTGGTCCTATTTATGCAGGGAATAGTAATACATGAAGATAAGGGCAGCGTTAAAAAGGAGCAAATGAACAGCTTTTTAATTTGCAAAAAGCAAATTCTAAAGCCAATTTACTTGGATCAGTTCTCATGTGGGGGTGTTTTTAGGCATTTTGCTGTAATGTCACTACCTCCTACTCATAAAGTGTTTAATTAGGTCTCTTCTCTTATGACACATGTGATTGTCTTTGTAAACTTTGATCAAATATGAATAATTATATTGCCATTACTTACTAACAACAAAGATTGATCTTCTAATTTATCTAATTACTCGAATTTGGACTCAAAATATGGATATGCTTGACACATTTATTTTTTTTAAAATTATTTTTTATATATATTAACATCATTTTAAATATATAAATATAAAAAAAAAAGAAATATTACGCTGATTTACTAATGTTACAACGTCATTCTTACGATGAAAAAGGGATCACAACATAGTGGAAGACAACAACAGGATTCTTGTGTTTTTTCCAAACAAGAAAAACCAACAGGATTATTGTGAAAGATTGACCTGCCCTTTTTCAAATTAAAGTATGTATATATATATATATATATATATATTCTTAGAAGCTAATTTATTCGTTTATTTTTTTTTTTTACATGTATATCTATTTCTTTTCCACAATATCATTAGTGCCCATACTCTAAGTTTGGTTTAGGATGGGTTTGTTTGAAGCGAAAAACTGAAAATAGTTTTGTGAAAATTAATGTCAGGGACAACCGAAAAATTCAGGTAGATTTAGCTATTCATGTATCGAGCAGATTTATATATGAAATCTAATTATTTTAAGTGCCTAATATCTTCCCTTTTAGGGATAGGGATTTGGATATTGTATATATACATTTTATATTTTTCATTTTTATAAATATAAACACAATAAAAATAATTAAAAGTTTCATATCACTCATGCAAAAAAAAAAAAAAAAAAACTTGTTCCTTTTGTATTAAAAAACTAGATTACTACATATAAAAACATTTTAACGGGAATCATTAAGATATTTCATCATAAATTCTCTTATTTGTATATCATAGAAGACAATTAATAAATTGGTAAGTCATTATGCTGATGATATAATATAATAAAAGAAATTTAACTCGCATAATTATTTTTGCATGGCATACAAATTTACAATAAAATTCTTTTTCATTGAAAGTACAAATAACTCTATTTTGTCCATCTCTCTCTACTCTTCATACGCCAACGCGATTTATTGGAATAAACCGCCTTTAAGCATCATCACCCACTTCTATTTAATGGAGAATATAATAAAGATGATTTTTATTAATAAAGTAATGGGTTAAGAAAGTAACGTCATTTAGCTGTAGCTAAGCAAAAGTAGCAATCGAATAAGTATACGATGCCTATTTGTTTCCACCCCCCCCCCCCCCATTAGCCCCAAAAGTTGCACCTTTTTCACTACCTACGTCAATCCTGTTTTCCCTACTTCACTTTTCTCCAATAAGTATATTCTTTTTTTCAAAAAAAAAATATAATTTTATTTTTTGGAATTATTTGACATAAATAATGATATGATATTGCTTATGTGGCATTTTGCCACGTGTTGTTTGATCATTGGGCCCATCATCATTGATTGTAGTTGACAAACAAATAGATATCGACGTGAGAAAAAGAATTTTAATTTAGACACTACAGCAAAATAGGTTATTAGTGGCATTTTTAACGGCGTTTGGACAAAAAACGTTGCAAAAAGTAAAGCAATAACGACGTTTTTTCATAAACGCCGCAAAAGGTAAATCAATAACGGCGTTTACGAGAAAACACCGATAAAGGTCAAAACATTAGTGTCGCTTATTGAAAAGCGCCGCTACAGGTCAAAGAAATTAACGGCGCTTTCCCATAAGCGCCGCTAAAAGTTAAGCAATTACTTTAAAAAAAATTAAACTTATATAAACTAATAATATTAACCATTATTTTAAAACTTATGTAAACTTAAAAAATTTAAAACTTATATAAACTAAAAAAATTAAATTATTTTGATTTTATGTTTTTCCCTATAATCCCCAAATCAAAAACTCATTTATATTAAGTCTTCCCAATCAACAGAGCAGAGAAAGAAAAACCCAAAGCTTGAAAACCATAAAAAATGGTTCAAAAGTGGGTATCGAAAAGAAAGAATGAGAGGGAGAAATTAAAATGTTTTAAACTGTAATCATTTTCTTTTCTTTTTTTCCTTTTCTTTTTTTTTACTATTGATTTAAAAAATCTTCTTCCGTTGCTAATTTCTTTGTCTAGGGTTTTGGTCTGTTCGTTTGTTATTTCTTCTTCTTTAAAGACTCAATTTCTTTGAAATAGATTTACATGTTTCTGGTAGATTACTGGCAGATTACTACATTGATCTTCTCGTGAACTAATAATTCAATGCATTACTTCCTGTGCAATCTGAGATGAAACTTGTTGGAGGAATTGATACTGAAGCACTAAAGCAGCACTTTCAGAAGAAAATCACGGAACTTGAGGAGGAAAAAAGAATTGTGCAGGTAATAAAATATCCTACAATTTCGACAATAGAAGGCCTATCCTGAAAAAGAGTTGTTGCAGATGATTCACTTTTCATGAACAAAATATTCTAGTTCCAGCTTTCTCCTTTCTTTTCATGTATCTTAAATGCAGAAGGGTTCATACCTCAAAAACAAATGTGTTTCATTATGAAATATGGTGAATCAAAAACTTGAGTTAGAAAGCAATTGAGCATGCATTAACTTGACTATTATTATCTAGATTTTATTGAAGTTTATGGTGAATAGGGTACGGTAGTATCAATTGTGCTTCCTTCCAATTCCAATATAATGTTCCACAACTGTAACAAAGTTAACATTCTCCACTTCAAATCATTAAGTTTCTCAATCACAACTCATAGTTAAATGTAACACTTCTATACCCGGTTTATATGTATAAACCTAATATAGAAGTATTTCATTAATGTTTAGTACAGAAAACTCGGGTAATGTAAAACTTTTTTTTTATTAAACAATGCATTTTAGGCTTCTTGATTCAAAATATCGTAAATTAATCATGTATAATTAAAATCGAGACTTAAAATTAATTTAAAAGAAATAAAATATGATTTTTAGTACAAAACACAATTTCAACCAAAATTCATCATTTCATTTCATCACACAAAACATTTCCAAACATTTTTGTCTTCTTCTAATAAAGACACATATAAGTTCCATAGTACATGTCAGTTTACATCAAAAGTAATATACATAAATTTGAGCTCCAAGTGTTGTGATGTGATGAGAGGTCTCGATTTAGCTTCTTGTATTCCTTGTACCTACGCGTTAAAATAAATGCGTTAAGCTGGTGAAGGCTTAGTAAGTACTACAAAAGCAAAGTATAAACTTTTAAATTTTCTCATGTAATTTACTCTTTCGCCTTACCAGTATATAGCTTGTATCTTACCACATTGACATTTATTTCACTTTGGTCCACATTTTTTTTTCCACAATTTAGCCCAATATAGACTTCTATAGAACTTATCGGATAAACGAAACAGAAAGTACCGAAGTACTTAACAGTAAGCACACAAGTGCTGGGGAAACAGTAAGCACACACAGTGCAATCCAGTAAGCACACACAGTGCAATCAGTAGGCACACATAGCGCAAATCAAGAGGCACACAAAGTGCGAAACAGTAAGCACACGAAGTACGAAACAGTAAGCACATAAAGTGCGAAACAGTAAGCGCGCTAGCATTCCTTAATGGCATGCCACTAATATCACAACGTTTCTAACCGTCTACTTGGGAATAATCTCAATTAGCATCATTTCTCATAAATGATGTATCTCACATAAATATATTATCAAATACCTCACATTTATATTTTCAAAGCTGTTCACTTGCGTCACAGTCACTAAATTATTTATATCTTGAGCTACAGAATTCGAAATTATAATCCGCTTGATGTTTCTGAAACTAAACTAAATCATATTTTTACCATAAAATTTTCAAAATTTTTACTTCATCCAATTTGTACAGTAAATTCTTTCAATTTACCCCTTCTCTGGTACCTGACAGTTTCTACCTTTCTTCACTAAAAATTATCTATCTTTTTGTACAGAGATCAAATGATGTCCCTGTATGTTTATTTTGAAAATAGACTCATTAAGGATTTATCCATATAAATTTCAGACCCTTAACTCTTTATATATAATACGACCCTTAACTCTTTATATATAATTTTTAGTGAATTTTCGAAGTTAATCCTCTGATTTTGCCCAATCTGTTTCAATGAAAACATTTTCTTTCTCATGTTTCATTACACTAACCTCACTTAATCATCTTTACAACTCATAATTAAACAACAATTTCCATGCTAACAATTCAAATATATTATGGAATATAGACTATAAACTAAAATTCTTGTAGTACTTACAATAAAAAGGCTGAATTTTCTCTCTTTTACCCCCTGTTCTATTATTTTCCTTTCTCTTCAATTTGATCCTTGCCTCTCTTCTCTTTCTCTTCAATTTCACATAAACACGTATAATCTATAAGCTATAATTCAATAATTTTCATGCTAAATAATAGTAAAATACATGTATATCATGAGAATTTAACCATTTCTTACCTTAACCCTTGAATTCAAATTTTCTCGATTTAGTCCTTTATCTCTCTAACACCCCAAAAGTAACTCTATATGAGATTTGAGGTGTCTACTAACTCTCTTTTATGACTTTCTTTTAGAAATTCCAAAGAAAATGGAAGGTTTTGGAGTTTGGAAAGCTTAAAACTGATGAAAGGACCTATTTGGAATAAAAGCAAAAGTTGGAAATGGAAGAAAAGGGCATGGATGACTAACATATGAAAAAGATGATATTTTCATCTTTTTAACCATTTTTTCTTCTCTCAAATTCTCTAGAATTTTCACTTAAAATATCTCACTTAAGAAAAATGGTAAAATTGCACTTTTAGTCCTTTAGCCTTCCAACTTTACACTTTGGCCCAAAAATTTGCCTGCAAAAATATCTTCCACCAAATTACTCTTTTGCCCTTCCTCAATCAGTCTAATTCCCATGATGACTCAAAATTCAATTTGGATAATTCACTATTTAGTCCCTCATATTTTCTCTCATTTACTATTTAATCTTAAAATTATCTAACCTTCCTTACTTCAACTAAACATTTCTAATTCTCTATTCTATTTTATCACGATTCCAAATCCGGTTCAAACACACGGATGTTACATTAAATGTCTGTGCTAATAGCTTTCTATGGAATGGGATGAAGCTTTGGACTTATAATTTTATCTCCTTAGCTCTGTTGAATTCCATAATGCAGTTCTTTGCATTGGATATTATTTAACACCATATCGTTTTCATCTTTTCGATTTGTTTAAATTCGCAAAAGGAAGCAACTCTTTACATCAGTGGTTTTCTTCTCATCAGAACTATTGAAAGGGCCCCAAGAAGTTAGATGATAGTAAATATTTCCGCCATATCAAACAAGTTATTTATTAGAATAAGAGAACATGCATATTTCCAGGGCTAACATCCATGAAGATCATGTGATAGGAGCTGACATGGAAGAACATCCATATTTCCAGGATGTCACCCTGTTTCAGTATTCGAGCCTTGTATTTACATGCAGTCGGACCGATCTGCCGCATAACAAAGATATTGCGGACAGTTCTTTTTATATTCTTTCTATAAAGTAGAATTTCTTCTCTGTTTGAATTGTGAAGATAATAATAATTTTAGGATTAGGTGAAAAAGTCAAAACATAATCATCTATTATTGATGCTTATGATTCAAGGCAGTAGTTCGAGGCAGAAAGAGGTTTCCTTTATAATTGTTTTTTCTTGCAGACATATAAATTACCAATTAATGGACTGTAGTCTTGAAAGGGCATGTTTATTATTTCAATTGAGACTCATGCTTGACAAGGAAATAAATATTGATATCTCCTTAGTAGATTTACTTTTTCATGCACTAGACTTCGTGCGAGTTCAAAAGAGATCTTCATATTCTGTCTTTTGAATAAAGTTTTAAGAAGCATTGTCCTGCTCAACAAGCTTTTGATTGCCTCTATGATGTTTTTCATATCAATGCTTATGCATGGGATTGTGTTTACATTTGTTAGGGTACTGGACAACTTGAAAGATTATGCTGTACGGGCTCTTGTTAATGCTGTTGATCACCTTGGCACTGTGGCTTACAAGATCGGAAGAAATCGAGCCGCCTGTAGAGGTATGGATTGGTTTGTGAGTCTATTTGTGTCATTTTCTTTGAATTTCTACTGCAGAATTTTTCTTTGAAAGACTAACTAATGAATTTTGTTCTCTGATTTGTTTCTAAACCTGACAAATTTGTGTAATTTTTCCTAATTTAATATGATAAGGTTCATAGAGCAGCAACTAAAATTCTTAAAAGATCTTAATTTGAGCTTTCCATCAGCTTCAATGTTACACAAACCATTAAAAAAATTGTAATAGTTTGAATAATTGGAAAATGTAATGTAATGTGTATTAAAAATTTACGAGAGTTATAATAATTTTTATAATTGAGAAATGTGTGTAACTATACAAAACAATAGAAATGTGTGTAACTGGGAACTTTTCATAGCATGAAATCGTCAATGTCATTTTGCTTGTATGATTTAGATTTAGCAATTGAAAGAATATACATCTGTGAGCTAGGGAAACCATTCAAAACTGGTTCAACTTCATTATGAGTGAAAACTCCCAAGTATCAAGGTTTCTGTTTTTAGCACAAAATTATCAGACTTGAGATATTCTTACAACTCTTTTATATTGATGGGGGAATTTCTTGAAGAATAGATGGATCCTTGATTGTTACTTCCTGAGGCAACAATGAGAAGTTAGTACATGGAATGATAGGGGAATTTCTTGAAGAATAGATGGATTCTTGAAAAATTGGTTGATTTCTGTGATTTACTCAACATTCCAATTATGAAGATTGGTGTAAGAAAGGTAAGTAAGAAATGTATAAAATGTGCCATTTTTTATCAAATTTGAAAATAATTATATTGTTTATGTTGTTGCAGGAACTTGTGGAGATGATCTTCAACTCTGTGCTATAAAAGGGACCTTACAATTTAGCGTTAGGAATAATTGATGATGTTTTTTATTTTTCTTTTTGTTTCAATTTTGTTAAGAATATTTGTTATTTTTTGGTAATTCGAGTGTAATTGAATTATTAGATTTTTTGATATTTAATTGCTTGTGAAATGCAATTTTAGTCTGTCACATGTTTCAAGTTATCTATATGTATTTACATATTCTATCTTTCAAGATTTAAGTATTCAAGTTATCTATATGTATTTACATATTCTATCTTTCAAGAAATTTTTGAAGGTTTGAGTAAAAATTTATTTGAAAATGAATATGAATTTATAAAAAAAATATTGAAAATTCGGGTTTTATATAAATTAAAATGAGCTGGTAAATTTTGTTAATATTAGTAGCGTTTGTAGGAAAAATCCCGCTAAAGACCATGTTCTTTAGCAGCGTTTGCAGGAAAAGCGCAATAAAGACCATGATCTTTAGCGACGTTTGTGGAAAAAGCGCCGCTAAAGACCATGGTCTATAGCGGCGTTTTTCCTCATAAACGCCGTGATTTTTAGCGGCGTTATCTTTAGCGGCATTTTTTGCGGCACTTCTAAATGTTTTAGCGGCACTTATAAGCGCCATTATGGGCCCAAAAAAACACCGCTAAAAACCTGTTTTCCTGTAGTGAGATATTATTTTTAACCAAAAAAATTGAAGTAGGAAAATAAGAAACAAAACCTTTTTTTTTATATTAAGCCTCTGATATAACCTGAGTTTGACTATGCAATTTCTTTTATAGAGTTGGTATTAATTGATTTATCATTTCAAATTCAGTAAGAATTTGTAATCATACAGTATAGAAATATTTAAATTAAAACTGATACTTTTAGGTCATTTTAATAAGACAATTACATGTGTTTATCAAATATAAAATTTTACTATATAAGTTATAATTCGACTAATATTGTTATGGTTGTAATCATACAAAATATATTAACTCCAACGCGATTAAATTTATAATATACCTCATCAGGAATAAGGGTGAGTAAAATTTGATTTGATTTGAAAAAATTGATAAAAAATTCAAATTTTGAATTAAATAGTTCGAGTTTTTTGAGTTATTCAGATAAACTCGAATAAAAAATCAAGTTTTTCGGTTTAATTCGAATATGAATTACACAATTTAAGTTATTCGAAAATCTGATAAGAAAAAACAAAAGTACATCATTTTAAAGTCAAAAGCATTAAATTAAAAGACAAAATTAAGTCGTTCTGATAAATGTAAAAGGCTAAACCATCATATATTGTTTATGTTGTTAAATAATCGGTCCATATAAACACAACATTGAATATAAATAATAGGATTCGTTAACTTGACTCAATTGGATTTAATTCGAAAAAATTTCAAATTAAATTCAGTTACTAAAATAGATTCGTTAACTTAAAATTTTTTGACTCGATTCGACTCGACTTGATCGAATATTCATCCATAACGAGAAGGTTATTACAATCTAACAAATTAATAAATATTATCACCAGCTTCTTGCGATCTGGGTGTGGGAACAGAACGGCAGAGGTTTTGATTGGATAACTTAGTCTGATTATAGTGTTCACATTAGTAAACGACATGAAGTTAGTATATACATTGGCCACTGTATTTAAAATTCCCATCATGCTCTGTGGCTATTGTGTATAGGTATACACCTATGCATAAGATAAAAGCAAACAGACAAATATGGCAGGTATGACTGAAACAAATCTATTTACTAATTCCTAATCTTTTGAATAGGTGGGAAGAAGAATTTTCTACTAATTTTTGTATTCACTGGAGAAGTTGATTCATGGAGGAATGAGTCCTGAATTGACTAAACTCATCCCTCTCTTATTTTTCCACACCCACCATCGCTTCTTCCCTCTTTCCCTTTGCCCTCCCATTGGCCAACCAAGCTCTCACGTTAGTTCAAAGTGCTTGAACTTGATTAAATATGTTAATTTGACTGCTCCCATTTACTCCCATTGGCCAACCAAGCTCTCACGTTAGTTCAAAGTACTTGAACTTGATTAAATATGTTAATTTGACTGCTCCCATTTACATCAGTACTTTATGATATTCGCATATTATCAACTGCGTAAATATATGCATATAGTTTCGTGTATCTATAAATACCTGATTTTGCATCTCACTTCCTTCCTATCATAATTACTACTTTTGGAACATTCAATTTATTTGAACTGTGCTTCCAAAATGAACCGCCTCACTGCTTTCTTCTTTTTGCTGTTTCTCCCTCTGCTTTCTATTGATGCTCAAGCAAGACTTATGCCAGGTAAATGTAATCTATATATATATATAACTATTGGTTCCTATATTGTTTATAGGTAGGTGTATAAATATTGTTTATAATTATTATATGTAATTATTACTTATTATTTAATTTTCCTATTTTTTTTTTTGGGGGGGGGGGGTGCTTGCTACAGGGATGTCCTTGAACGATGAGTCGATGATTCTGAATATGGGTGGAAGGATCTCAAGCCTACCAACTCCATCTTCAACAATATCATCACCACGACCACTTATGGAAATAAGAAGATCATCATCATCAATCTTTGAAATGACGTTTGATGTTATTGGATGGATTTCGGGTGGTGCTCCAGATCCCAAGGCAGCAGAAACAATTGAGCAGCAACAAGCAAAGCGCAAAAGTGACCAAAACGATGAAACTGCAAAACCATGCGATAAGTTAATCATACCTTCATCAAATTTAATTTTACCTCCTACACCACCAGCACCAAGAGCCATGCTGTTGCGGCCTATTCCAGCATCTCCACCCATACAGAGCTTAGTGCATCCTCCCCCAATAATGCCATCACCAATCACCCCACATGCAACTCCCCTCCCAGCAAATTTATTTTCACCGCCAATATCAGCAGTTCCACCAGTGCAGAACTCAGTGCATCCTCCTCCAATAATGCCATCACCGGAGAATAACGATCAGATGATTGATGGGATCAGAAGTACTACTTCATCCGGCAATAGTGTCATATCCATGATGACACACCCTCAAAATGACCACCTTCAAGTTTGTTGATTTCATCACCCACCTCCACTTCCAACCCGGCGCTAGTTCAGGTGTCAAGTTTTCAATAAATTTGAATGGGAATCATTTATTTTCTAGGATCCGTGTTATGGTTGTATGGTGTTTTATGACCCACTAGTTATAGCCTTGTTTTATCACATTTCTATCAATAAAATTAGGGAAAACAAATCTTTTAATTTTGTTAAGTACTCCCAGAGCATAGTGGTAATTCTTGATTTTTCCAGATTTTAACTTAAAACATGCAACGCATTTTATAGCAAAATGTCGGGCGTTGTACTATAATCTCAAACAGGGTTTATGATGTTGTTACTTTGCTTCCAAAATATATATACAATAAAAGTCTTGAACAAAATATTTAACAACGTGGATCAAAATTAAATCTCAATCAAGAAATAAGATTCGGACATAAATAAATCAAAGTGGAAAGATGAAGCGAAAGTCACCTTCACCCATATTTATTTATTCACCGGAATCCCACAACTGCGTTTCACCATTGAGCCAAATCCCAAAATAATAATATTATCGAACCCCGCCATTTCTCTTATGCATGTATGGGCTTGGTTTAAAAATTATAAATGATTTAGTCAGAGGTGAGAAGAAGACTTTTCTTCCTTTCATACTAACACGATGCATTTTATTTTTTTGGGATTCATATGAGATGACTAAACTCACACCTCCTACTTTTCCACACCCACCACCATTTCCTCCCCCGTTCCCCTTTGCTGTCCTGTTGGCCAACCATGCTCTTAAGTTTGTTAAATACTGCTGCCCTTTTCACGACTCTACAACATGCATGTTCAAAGGCGTGTTTCTTTTGAATGTAAAAGTAAAATAAAATTAATTGGCTTGATATTGACATAGTATCTACTACCGTACTATGTAAATACGTGTATATAGTTTCATGTATCTATAACTGAGAAAAGATTTTACGAAATAGGGCGTTACACCATCTTATATCACTTTTAAATTATTTAATGACATTTCAAGAATTTTTTTTTCATGTAATTGATACATATTTTTGGTAATTTTTTTAACTTTAACATTGAATCTCGAACTTCAAACTCCGAAACTCCAAACCTAACTTTGACCTTTTGATTTAAGGTTTAAGATTCGGGTTCGGTATATAGTATAATTTCAGCTCAGTGCATCCTCCTCCATAATGCCATCACCAACCTCATTCCATGCATCTCCTACACCAGCAGTTCCATCAAAACAGAAAATGCATCCTCCTCCAATAGTGCCATCGTCGACCTCATTACATGCATCTCCCGAGAAGGCAGTTCCACCAATACAGAGCTCAGTGCATCCTCCCCCAATACGACCATCATCAAAGAATAATGATGGGACCGGTAGTATTACTCCATCTGGTAGTGGCATATCCATGATATTGAAAACACACCCTCAACATGAACGTCTTCAAGTTTCTTGATTTCATCGCCCACCTCCACTCCCTAACCAGCGCTTCTCAGGTTTCAACTTCTCCACGAATATTTGAGCATATCATCTCTCTAAACCCACCACCGGTAAAGCTTTTTTATATAGCAAAATGTGATGACAAATGGGAAGTGCCCGATGTTCTAAGATTATTGTATGTACAGCATATTAATTAAATCGATTCAAATGTTGGACTGATGTTAGATCTTCCTGTTAGGATCTGAC